>JAZGTI010015811.1:0-13158 GCA_036877585.1 Botia kubotai
TTAGGGTGGACTATCCCTTTAAGATGCCTTTTTGTTTTTAAGACGAGCATGGCTTCCATCTAGTGTTGGCTCATAGAAGTGATCAAAAATTAAAGAATGAACAATTAAGCTTCAAGCCACAAATTTATATAAAATATGATATCAACAGGAAAATTTGTGGCTTGATTGTTCATTCTTTAATTTTTGATGAAGAAAATTTTAAGAACTGTGAAGAATATTCTGGCCAGTTTTTTAGCGTTTAAAGAAAGTGAATGAGGAATGTAAAAAATTCACCATACATAAATATATTATAAAAGTGGTCCAAATGACGTGTATATTTCATGTCTTACATTGGCTTTGCGTAAGGCACATACAAAGCTGTTTTGCTATATAACTGTATTTCTTTTTCTCCTTCTAGTCATCGGTTGGAGGTTCGAGCTCAGGTGGCCGAGGCTTTCCTGTCAAAGTTCCAGCTGTCCTTTGCTGAGATGAGCATGTTACGCTCTACACGAGACGGCCCCATCACTGAGGTCACCAAACATTTACATCCTACAATAATATTTACATAGAATCTTTTCATTGACTTTCATCATAAATTATTATAAATGGGGTCAATGCCAAATAATGTCTGAAATAATAAAATATATATATTTCTTAAATTGTTTAAAACAAAGTTAAAATGTTTTTTATCTTTTGTATGAAATTATCTTGCGTTGGATTAATAAATTTTTTTGTGTCTTGAATACGCATGAGTGTACATAAATAATAGATTGAATTTTGCAAACATATTTCCAGGTACAACATTTTTTTTACAAGTATTATGAATTTTTGAGTGATAAAGTGGTTTAAAAAAATACAAATTTAAAATATTTATTTTTATTGTACTTTCCCATTTCCCTGAAAAATGACAGCAAAAATGTCCAGAGACATTTCTCAACTCAATTTTCAAAGATGAGTAATCCCCACAATTTGGAGAATTATTGGTCTTTGAGAATGTTGATGTTCTTCTATTGATAACCCTATTTCTGGCCAGCTGTTGCAGACAAATCTGACCAAATTCTTCCATTCTGTAACATCCGTTTGGGAAGTTTTTAACGTACATGTAAAAACAATTAGATATGTAATATGTGTGAAATGCCTTAGGCTGGTCAAGTTAGTATTGAACCACAGAGCAGGTCAGTATGTCTTATAATAAAATTTATTTTAATGTTACAGGATTTCTTCAAAGCCCTGAACCGTGTAAAAAACATCCATGAAGATGTGAAGATCCTACTAAGAACCAACCAGCAAACAGCAGGGTGAGAGAATTTGTGTGGGTTACAGTATGGTTCAGTGTTGGCTGTTTGAACTAGCATGTTTATCTCTGTGGATGATATCTGGTATGTTTAACTCTAGGCTGGAGATCATGGAGCAGATGGCTGTGTTACAGGAGACAGCATATGAGCAGTTATATCGCTGGGCTCAGAGTAAGTGCATGCTCTGGACCACACACACACACACACACACACACACACACACACACACACACACACACAGCAGAGGTGAGAGGTTTGTGAAATATAAGCAAATCTGCTGCTGTCAAAGAATGTGGAACATTTGACTTATGCAACATCTCTTTTACACAATTGAGTCACAGTGTTGTTCTATTGCTTTAAAGGAACAATCCTTCTAAGAATGGAACTCAGTGACTATAGTATAAAAATTTAAACTCAGAATATGCCCCACCTATACCTAAAATATATAATACATATTTACAGCCATTGCCATGCATTACACACAATTTGAAAAATGGTTATAGTAGTAAACAGAGTACATTATTTCAATACTACCATTTCAGCCATATAAAAATCTTGCAATGTCAAACCTTAAACCTGTTGAAAATAAAATTCCATGGCAACAGTTTAAAAGTAAGCCAATTCTGCTAAAAAACACAGTAAAAGAGGTTATTGTCTGCCAAATTTCAAGTCTTATGATAGCTTTGTGTGAGGAACAGACTGACGTTTATATTGTTATCCACTGGTAATCTTCCCCTCTGATTGGCTGTTAACATCTGCGACTGGACCATTGAGTCAGCGAGTTACACAGAATCATTTTGATTCATCAACAATTTAGCGAGCTGGGTAAACTAAATAATTGAAAAGATCAGATTCAAATTAAAAAATCTGCACATTTGGTACAGAGAGCTGCAGTATGGCAGTTTTGAGTAAATAACGACTGTAACTTTGGTTTGTTCCTCAAAGTTATACTTCAAATATAGTGCATGAGTCATATGAACTCTGATACATTTATGGTATGTTTTGGAGCTTGACAGCTGCCCTCCTATCTCATTTTCATTATATAAATAAATAGAAAATAGTTTAGTATTGCTTTAAAAAAGTAAGTTGTGAGTTGGAATAACATAAGGGTTAGTTAATAATAAACTATTCCTTTAAAACTGTATATTTTGTATGTTTTTGTTCTGTTCTACTTTCTCTGTGTGTCTGTAGACGAGTGCAGAGGGTTGACTCAGGAAACATGTGATATTCCACCAGTGCTGAGTCAGGCTATGGAAGCCCTCCAGGAGCGTCCTGTTCTTTATAAGTAAGTTCTGTCCCTCACACGTTCTCACCTCACATACACATCAGCTCTGGTCCAAATCCTGCCGAGCTGCCGAGCTGTCCAATGGCTACACAGACAGCTACTTTTAAAAAGGATTTTGTGTATATGTATGTGTGCATGTTGTTACGCCTCATGCACTGTCAAATGCACAATTCTTTTTGGTCATTTGACACTTCATTTGACAGTGCACAGATGCGTTCAACACTTATGAACCACCTTATGTCTTTAAGCTGATTTTCAACAAGGTTGGATCAATTTTTGTTGCAAAATTGTGTGAGTACTTACAAACGATACACGCATGTGATTCTGTTTTACAGTGCTGCACAATATTGCGGAGAAATGCAGTTTGCAATAACTTTCTAAATAACTCAGTACATGGTGATGTGGTATGCCATAAAATACTGCTTTGAATTTACTTTAAAAAAATCTGTTTAAATTATAATAAAATATATTTAAAAACTAAACCATTATCTTACTAACAAACATGTTTAACATTCCTTCTGGGAAAAGAAAGCATCACTGCAACACTTCTATTATTTACATTGACCTAAAACTGACTGTACAGAACTTTAGAATTATTAAAATCTGTCAGTAATTACAAACCATTGTGTTATGCACATTCCTGATATTTTGACAATTTTAATATGTTGTGCAGCCCTACAATTTTAGATATTGGCCAAAAAAAGAGACGGAAGCGTATGCTGCTTACTGTTTGAAACGTATGTTGTATTGGTGGGCAGCTCTCTAAGGTTTACAAAAAAGCTGCAATCTTTTGCTGCCTATAAGGAAGATACAGTCCCAAACATTCTTGGTGCCCCAATCACTTCTTAAAGCTACCCCATTATTTGTAGCTTAAAAGCTTAACTTTGTTTTCAAATTAGTAGCAGGAATCAGACTGCAGTTTCTCTTATTCACCTCAAGGTGTCTCTTAAGTCCATATGGTTTCCTGACCGTCAGCACTTTATGAATGGTCAGACATCCGCAGGGGAAAACAACTGTTAAGATTGATTAATGTTGTTCCCTGAATGAGCAACATAAATACAATACAATAACAACCTTGTTTGCGTGGAGAGAGGTTGAATGAAGTGACGTCTACTTTGAGTGTAAATAAACTCTAGTGTGTTTTGAAATGATCCATGTAAGAGTGTTTTGAATTCATCTGTATAAGTTACACAATGTGTTTTGCGAAAGCCAAACAACGTTATTCAAACATTTAAAAACTGAGACAAGCAAACTATTACTATTGGTCATATTTAGGGTTCGGGGTTTGTTTAAATCTCTAATCATGAATTTTAAACATCAGCGTGTTGCTCATTCTGCATCATCTGTTCTTCAGACATGAACAATACCTCAAATTGTGACACTTTGTTGTGATTTATTTTATTTTGTTGCAATACAAAATTCCACAGACTTACATTGCAGGAGACACATTCAGGGACAAGAATATCATAGAAATTTGGGTGGTCTCTGTTGACTTGGGTCTTAGCGACTACTAGGCAACCAGCTGAGTCTCTCCGTCTTAGCATCACAGTGGTGATTTTTGCATGAGCAAGCGTCACTCTCAATTTCTTCCAAAAATATAAACATCTAGTTTACTTATGGTGTCACGTATCTGTAATAAGATAAAACTTGCTCAGTGTCTTTAAATAGAGAGGTTATCTGTTATTTTATTCACTCCTCATCGCTTCCTCCCCAGACCGTCTGTGAAAATCACTCACTGTACAGCAATGCCAAATGCCCAAATCGATAAAATATTCCCATTTTCTCACATCCTCCCCTGCATTCTTTGGGTCGTGGAAACAGCGGTGTGTTCAGCAGAACATTCACACTGATTGTTTTCTGTCTTTCCTAAAGTAATAGTTGATATTTTCATAGACAGTACAGTTTACCAAAGTACTACAACTCTCTCTTTCTCTCTTGCTAACTCTCTCTTCCTCTCACTCTGTCTCTTTTTCGTACTCTTTCTCTGTCTCTCTTTCCCGTTCTTTCTATCTTTCTGTTTTTCGTTCTGTCTGTCTCTCACTCTCTCGCTCTGCTCTTACCACTCAACATGAGGTGATTTTATCTGTGGAAGTCCAAGGCCAGTGGAGAGAGAGAGCAGTGGACAGGGCCCCCAGGGTTCCTGGAATCTGTGCCAAACTTCTCCATCCCTCCTGTCCTCCCTTTTCTATGGCTGCTGCGGTTGGTACTGTTTAGTCTGCACAGGGTTGTTCTCAGCCCGTAGATCAAAACACAGCCATGTTTCCTAACTGCGAAGGGGGGCCTCCATTGTTTTGTGTCTGTGTGTGTGACCCTGGGTCTCTCTAAGCTAAAGTATTATTCTCCTGCTGATTTCAAAAACTGTTCTGAAGGTCTGGCAGCGACTGTGTTATTTTGTGACGGGGCACTTAATTTTGTTTTCTACTTTTTATGTTTGTGTGTCTGTCAGTAGGGTTGGAGAACTGGGGGTTATTTCTGTGTCATATTTTGTGTGTCATATTTTATTGTGCTTTAAGACTAAAGCTCTTTGTGTGGACATTTGTGGACAGAACTTGGTTTGTTTGGTTTGTATGATTAACAATTGCTATGATATCAGTCAATCCTACTGGATGACGTATAATATGCATTTTTGCAGACTCTTGATGGTCATGCTTTTTCAATGATTGGTAGGCCATTGTCTGATAGCAGATTAAAGTTTTGATTAAAGGGAGAGCAGGAGCTAAAACATCCATGCAATATTACATAGCAACGTATTCTAACTAATTGATTGAGATCAATGATATTGTCATTAATGGACACTGTAAAATGTCACTGTTTTGACTCTTGAATCTTTGAGGAAACTGTTGTTGAGTACTGTTGGAATTAGAATGAGAATCAATAAATTCTTTAAAATTCCCCTGCCTCACTGTCTCTCTTTCCATTAATTCTTGCTTTTCCTATAACTTTTTAGGTACACACTGGATGAATTCGGAACAGCGCGACGCTCTGCAGTGGTTCGTGGGTTCATCGATGCCCTGACCCGTGGTGGCCCAGGCGGCACCCCGAGACCCATTGAGATGCACTCTCATGATCCGATGAGGTACGGTCCATCACGTGCACACTCCACCCAATCATTCCATTCAAAAGTGTGTAGGAAACACAATGGATGACATATCACTGTCACGCAAAAAATAATCACTTCGCGACATCTGTAATTGGGGGTTTTAGGGTCACACTGTGGTTAACCGCTAAAAGCCTCTCCATCGCTGATTAACGTTGTCACACATAGAACCGCAGGCTCTTATGTGCTTTTATGTGCCGTTGTCACGTCTACCAAAGCTGCAAATCCAATTCAGCCTCTAAGCATATTAAACCCAACCTGATTCTTTCAGCGAAGTGCCTCTTCTTTCAGAGAAATACTTAGCACGGGTTCAGAGAAAGGTTGGGCTGTTGAAATCTATGGATCGTAGGGCACGCTTCAGGCCGGCACCCCTGTCAGGCGTTCGAACAGCCTCCTCCTCTCTTTCAGTCAGGAACCAGGAACATCAATAAAAGTGGGAAGCGGTTTGTTCTCAGAATGGTTCTTCACCCCCGCAGACTCAGGGTGGGATATGGAGCCGACGTAATGATAGCCCACTGTGCGATAGTCTTAGAAAATCAATAACTCAACCAGATGTAACTACAGTTATTAATATATAGATGCAACGTTCTGAGTAATTATTTGGCTGTCCGGCTCCCACCCGTTTATTAGTTATGTTTGCTGAGGCAAGCATCATTATTTCTATTGTTGATGCTCTGAAACCACTGATATTAAGCATTAAACTTTGGCACATAATTTGTCTCATACATTTGTGCTTTAGACACAAATGTTAACTTATTAATGTTAATATAATGTTATTATGCAGTATGTTGACATGTATTACTTGTGTTTACCATTTGCTAGTTAGCGATCAGACATAATCCAGCCTAGTAATACCCTAGTATTCAGATAGAACAAGACTAGTAACCAACTAGCAGTGCCCTAGTAACCAACCAGAACGTCTTAACAACTAGCAGTATCATAGCAACACCTTAGCAAAAGCATTAAAAATACAAAAATTAACAAAACTTTTATGAGTTTTGAAATATTCAGAAAGAACTCTACACATTTTCTCAAAAAATAAGTTCAAGTTTAAAGTGGGTTTGAATTTTTTTATAGCATGTATCTCTGTATTTTTTTCTCTGTGCATACCTAAAATGTCTGTTTGTATCTTAATTCATCCCACCAGGTATGTTGGAGACATGTTGGCCTGGCTCCATCAATCCACAGCCTCAGAGAAGGAACATTTGGAAGCTCTGCTCAAACAGGTTACTGTGCAAGGTACAGACTGTCCCACCCGACTAGCACAAATTGTACCAAAGGTTGAGAAACTGAAGGTTATTCCTGACTCTCTGTGCATGGTTAGGTTGTAGATAAAGTGTCCTGTTGTGTTTGTACAGGGGTTGAAGAGAACATGCAGGAAGTTGTCGGCCACATCACTGAAGGAGTTTGTAGACCGGTCAAGGTGAGATCAACAGCCTCTCAAATTAAAGGTGCCAAATTCATATTTATATTAGTTGCACATTCAGCTCTTTGAGCAGTTGTTAGTTTGTCTTGCGAGGACATTTTTTACCAGTACTTTTGCCAACACAGAAACATTGTTTTGCTGATTAACTGGTTAGTAAGAACAGTGTAACTGAAACCATTCCATTATTTAATGAAATTAATAATGTTGACAAATAATTAAACAAGCACCCATGTGCTACAACAACAGCTATACTTAGATTTTAGTAATCACTATACAGCAAACACAGGACACACCCCTCTCATTTGTCACAGTAGACAACATAATATGGACTATGTCGATAGTTTAGTTAACTATTAACCAAGTTGCAACAGTATTACCAACATTACACTTTCTCAATAAAATTAGCAAAGACACAATGTTACAAAGAGTAGCAAGAGGAGAACTGGCCCCCAGTTGAATCTTGGTTCTTTCTCCACAACTTCAACTTTTAGAGTTTTGGTTCCTTGCCACAGTCATCACTGGTTTGCTCACAGTCACTGGGAAAATATTAGGGAAATATTGATTAAAACCTTATTTCTTTATGTTCTGTGAATATAGATATGCATGTACTCTATACAAATGAATTTGTAAAAATAACCTAGGTCATTTTTGCTTCTTGCCCCAGTTGCCTTTAGTTAGCTCAATGGGAAAAATATCATCTTTTTTTGTACTAAATTATTTCTATTTCTCTAAAGCTGCTACAATGTACATAGAAATAAGCACTATAGAGATAAAACAGAATGCTTTCCATCACTTTAACAAATAAATAATTTGTATAAATAATGTGTCTGTTCTATTTCTTTTACTTTTAGAAGAATTCTAACATTAAAAATTGCTAATAGTGATAGAAGTGATGAAATCTACATACAGATGAAGTGCAGTGACATTCTGTGCATCTATCAAAAAAATGAAAATGTCAACAGAAACTATGGAGAATGACAAACTCAGTCTGTCAAAGTAAAGGTCAAAAACAAAAAGTCAGCTCAATAAAATCTGTCCCTGTCAATTAAAGTAAAAGCCAAGAAATAAAAAATTCAACACACAGACTCACAATGGATCTTTCTTAGCAAGCCAGTTCATATTGCTGAAGGATTTTTGTGGATTTTTTGTGGATTTATTGTGTCCTCTGTTAGGTTCGTATAGAGCAGGTCATTGTCGCTGAACCAGGTGCAGTTCTGCTGTATAAACTCTCCAACCTGCTCAAGTTTTACCATCACACCATCAGGTAACCAGGGTTTCTCATATTTATGGTCTGAAAGAAGGATAAACTTATTTTACCGCAGGTTCATCAGTTATTTTCATGATGTTGGTCTTTGCTTGAAATAACTATACTAGAACGTAACACATCATCAACTTAGTTTTGCATATGACCTTTAACCTGCTGCTTCTCTCTTCTGAATGGATCTGTCTGTCGTTCCTACAGTGGCATCATGGGTACCAGTGTTTCCTCTCTGTTGATGACTATGGATGAGATGCATGTGCTCAGTAAGAAGATGTTCTTCAACAGTCTAAGTCTTCATGCCAGTCGGCTGATGGATAAAGTGAGTACCTGCACACCTCATAATCATTAGATATGATAAATTTGTATCATTGTATATAGCGTCCACCAAGTAGCCAAGTTTGTGGCGAATTTTCCACTGAGCTGATATTGTTAGTCACAACAGATGTGTTTTTGTTTGACTTTAATTTGAAGGATGCACTTCACTTATATAAGCATAAGTTCATGCATTTAATCTTAAATCATGTTTTATTTATTCACCAAAGTTTATTTTTACTCTCATTTGGTGCAAGACGGGTGTTCATTTTGGATCCTCACTTCAGCATTTCTAAAATAAACAACTTCACAGTTATAATGTTTTCCTCTCTTTGCTCAAATTTGTGTGCAAATATTTATCTTCCGCATGCCACCGGTAGCATGCGTCTCGGTTGTCAATCAGCTGTATAAAACAAGTAAAAAAACATGCTGTTATCACAATAGGAGCATTCAGATGTTTTAGCCAACCAGATTGCCTGTCTATGTTTGAGAAGCTAATAAGTGTCACTTTGTCAAGCTACGTGTTACTCATAATTTAGTTAGGTAATCTACAAGCTACTACTAAAAACTATCTGCATTTACATGTATTTATTTATCAGATGTGTTTATGGAAAGCAACTTGCAAATGAGGAACATCACAACTGAATTGTCAAAAGAGCCAACTAAATCCACAATATAGATTCCATTTTCTTTTTAAATTTGTTCATTAAGTGAACCATCTAAATCAACTGAGTAACTAGAACAAATCTGCCGTTCAAACACTACATGTGAGAAAGTGGACCATAGTGGACTTTTCGAAGGTATATATAAGAGAGAGGGTTGTTGTTAAAATAAATCAAACTATCCAATGCTATATTTAAGAGAACCATTTATAATAAATTGATTTGCCTGAGTGTCTCCATACTTTTCAAAGGACTGTTTAAGACCAACTAATTTACAAGAATGAGTAAGACTTTTCAATTCTACATTTGAGCTAGAGGGCCATTTAGGACAAACCAATTCACAAAAATGAATCAGACTTTCCAACAGTACATGTGAGGCAGAGAGGTTAGCTTGGGAGACTGTTTGATTATAAGTGAATACCAGGCAACGCAACAATTAAAAACAGTGATGCTGCGTTTAGCCGCATTACATAGCTGCTTGTTAGCAAAAAGTGGCTTGTTATTGAAAAAACTGTTGAAAACAGCTAAGCTAAGTTAGGCAGGACCAAACCTGTATAAAACTGCTTTGCAAGATGTTTTGTTCCTCTTTCTTGTAGTCAAGAGATCTAAAAGTTCCTTGTAAACATAACGGTATTTCATCACCTGTTTTGCTTGAGTTTCTCCACCAGGCTGAAAAACAGCATTCATGCAGCAGGGATTTTAAATTACCCCCAAAATATCCCCAGACACGTACAAGCTACTAAAAAAACCTTTATCGACAAGTGGCTCAATAGTCAAAACAAGATGGCCTCCACTCGACACTTGAGAGAATTATCGTCTTAGCAGTGCTCTAATCAAACCACCTCAGGCTTAGGACGTTACGTATCGCTCACTAACACTATTTGGTGGCAGGAACGCAAGCCAGAGCTAATAAACCCTATTAGAGATGGCAGCGCTCTAGGTAGTGTTGGGTAGCAGGGTGTTTATTAGTCAGCCTTCAGTGTCTCTGTCATACACATTCAGTTTGATTGTGAAGGTCTTGAAAGAAGAGTAAACACTCTTTAATGTAGAAGCTGAATCCTATAGATCCTTTAGGTTCAAAGTGTAAGGCTGATGCTCATTTTTGTTCTTTTATTTATGTTTGAATGTATTCATTTATTTTAGAAAAAGCATCTGACTGTCAGTGTTATTCATTTTCATGGATAAAATAGAAATAAAAGTCTTATATAGAACTTTTAGCTGTACTTTTTTACAATCTCATAAATCAATAACAGTCATCAGATAATCCTTAGTTTAGCTATCATTATTTCTTTGGTTGAACAAATTTGTGTGGTCAATGATTAATCAATGATTAATCTTATTTTTAAAGTCATAACAGTCAATAGAACTTTTGCTGAAAATAAATGGCCTGTTTTTCAAATACGCAACATCAAAGAAACACTTAAATATCAATATACAACTAAATATTAGTTAAATGCAAATAATTTTTTGTAAAGGCTTGGCACATGCATTTAAAAAAAAATTTAGCCTATCCTTTAACCATAGACACTAGAGACATTTTTGCTCTGCTTGGTGCAGGTTGAGCTCCCTCCTCCTGATCTGGGCCCCACTGCCTCCCTCACGCAGACTCTGTCACTCCTCAGAGAAGTTTTAGCTTCCCATGATTCCTCTGTTCTGCCTCTTGACGCCCGTCAGGCGGACTTTGCACAGGTGACTGGTTTAATTTCATGTGTTATGGCACAATTCAAAGTGTTTCCACTTTATTAGTGGATAGAACATGGCTGTTAGTCATTTAAAACTGTATAGGAGGTTGTGTTGTTTAGTAAATATTTATTGACAGCTAAAGGGGCTTTGTTAGGCATAATGTTCCATATTGCTTAGTCTACTACACAATAAAAGTTTATAAAATATTTATTAAGTCTGTTAAATTTCCACTACACAGTACAGTCCCTGACATGTAAACTTATGGTAATAGTTGGCTTCTGTGGGTGATATTCGTCATGTAAAGCAATAGTTACAATATTGTTTATTTTTAGCATGGGTGCAATATCGTATTGACCAATCAGCATCCAGGAATGGAACTGACCTTGAGCTTGGGAGAAACGTTTTATAAATAAAATGTATTAACATTATTATTATTAATGATCCAGTTTATAAAATAATATGCCTTAAGTCTTTATTAGTTACTACTACTAATATATTACTAATACACTACTACTTATTAAGCATTTAAGTAAGTATATAAAATGTGCACTATGCAGGATTTTCTGTTACTGCTTGTAAACTCAACATTCAAATTTGGCCCCTCTTGTGTATAACACCACCAAAAGCGCATGTCCCCGCCATGTAGGAAAATACACGCAGAGGACAGTGTTTCTGTAGACACAAACACCACAATAAACTTCAAGTGGATCATAAATAATGACTGAGAGATTTTTGTATTAGTTCATACTAAATTTTTTTGGAAAATCCTTCATGGTTCACCTTTAACAATCCAAACACATTATCCAAACATTACCCAGATTCAAGAAATAATTTTAAAATGTCTATGAGTGTAACTTGAAAATATTGTTTTAATATGCGTGTTTATATGCATGCATGTGCATATCAGCACTATTAATGTCAAACTGGGGTCGTGATTTTTTTCTGTTTCTGCTGTTATCCAATGATCCTGTGCTCAGGTGTTGTCCTGTATCCTGGACCCCTTGCTGCAGCTCTGTACAGTATCAGCTAGTAATCTGGGCACAGCGGACATGGCCACATACATGGTGAATTCCCTCTACATGATGAAGACAACTCTGGCTCTCTTTGAGTTCACAGACAAACGCTTGGAAATGCTGGAGTTTCAGGTGTGATGAAATTCAAATTCACTTGCTAAATTCTGAGGGTGAGATTAACTGGTGACTGTACCTGACCAGCCCTGTATTTTCTAGTGAGATCAGCATTTCCATAAGAGTCAAGTGTAAGGGCTTTAAAATATGCACAAGGTTTAAAGACAACATTTAAGGTTCACATTTGTATTTTCTCTGTTGAAGGGAAAATAAGGGAATAACCCTCTGCGTTTAGTAATGTGCCAGACAAAATAACAAGCAGGAGTTTTTCCACAACAGTAAAATTAAAGGAAAGTGTGTATAATATTCAGCAGAAGCCCATTGCTATGAAAACTGACTTTGCATGGCTAATTTTAGAAAAGTAAACAAACAAGGAAATTCCTCTCGTGCTATCTGGTGGTTGCAGGCCAGTTGTGTATAGTAAAATGTCATCACAATAGTAAGAATGGAAAAAGTCTGTCGTAGCATGCAAATCGTTATTAGCAGCATTTTCCAAGGTTTGGAGTTTTTTTATTATTATTTTTTATTTTGGAATATTAAAATCAGTTTACTAATTAGAATATTAAAATACATTTACAAATTCTTTCTAAGAATTAGACAAATCATACACTTCAGCCATGACAGCCGTTGGGTTAAGTTTGAGCATGTTAATGGTTTTGACGTGTCGTGTGTTTGGTCTTGGCGGAACTAGATCTGCTTACTGCTGCTGTTGCAGAGCAATAATAAATACTTGTTTCTGTTAATAACATACATGCTGCAGTGAGCATGCAAGTGATACTGCTGCAACGTAAGGAACAATATCCCATAAACAGATCTAGACAAGTGGAGCTGAGGTTGAGGCGAATGGTTGTTAGAGCTCTGATAGTGAGCTGCTTACTGCAGTGGTGTTACTAAGAAGACTACTGAATGAAGAGATAGAAGAAGCATGCTTTCTAATAGACTATGAATTACCTGGAAAGCCAATCAGACGCTGATGTGCAAGCTGGTTGGTGGATCGCAAAGGTAGGAACCATCAGCCTGCATCTCTAGTT
>JAZGTI010015812.1:0-13158 GCA_036877585.1 Botia kubotai
ATAGTCCTAAAATCAATTTTCATTTTCCATAAACAACTGATTATTTATATTTCAGGTTGAACTTCCAGCTAACAATTATAGGTTGTAAAAACATTTCCATAACGTTTTAATTAGGTAATAAAAATGTTAAAAATTAAAAACATTTTAAAAGTTCTAGGAATGTTTAAAACATCAATTTTTTAACGCTGTATTAACATTATTGATTGGTTATAAGAACATTATTCAAACATTTGAATTTTGTTCGAAACGTTCCTCAAACAACTTAAGAATAACGTTTGTATATGTATGGTACATAACAGTTCAAACGTTACTGCAAAAACAGTTTTTGATCACTTTAAGAGAACATTAGCCAATGTTCTGAGAACGCTCCTGTGATCGGGACATGTTTTTGAGAGTTTTGCCCAATAAATCATTAAGACAGGCGGCACGTAGAATCTATACATCAACAATGGCCGGTGAGACTTATCATTAGAGGTCTGAATGTCACGTGACATCGGATCTACCCTCTCCTCTTACTAATGACTAGGATGTTAGGAGCTCAAACTTAAGAAGTCACGTGAGTGCCAGCCAGTCTACATCTTTTCTAAAGGGCAATTTGTCTGAGTAATTGCACCGGCAAAAATCTATCACTGTCACACTCTCTCGACCAATTAACACCTGGGGATAAAAGGAGAAAGAGAGAGAGGAAAGTGGGTGAGGAAGAGGTGGGAATGAATGAAAGTGAAAACTAAGCGCACAGTTTTAGCTATGATGGTCAAAGCAGCTATTTCGGAGCACGCAGAGCATTATGGGAAATGAATTGTCTTAACTTTCAAACACTTGACGTTTTGGCAGGCGGCGCATGTTGTTTGGCAGGCAGCGGTTTAGCAATTAAAATGATCTTTAAATGCTGTTAACAGCTCATAGCTTGTAATAAGTCTGGCTGGATGAATAAGATCTTATTTTGCATATTGAGTAATGTTTTCTTGCGGTCTTTTGGTGCAGAATGGATTTTAATGTGATGTGTAATATTAATAATAATTCCGCGCGCATGCACATCTGGAAATTGAAAACAGGGAGACTCTAACAAAATCTGTCAGGAAAATTATTGGGTCCACTCCAAAAGCGAGCACAAATTATATATCAATAAACAATATGAACGCAATATATTCTTTATTTTCTCATGGTTGTGGGATGATGTGACTAAACAGTTTGTGTATTTAAACTCGTCTATGATATTATTTAGCTTTTTCAATGTTTTTCCGGCCTATTAACCAGGACTCTGAATTGTTATGCTGGAAATGGGCTTTTAATTCTTTGTGGCCCGTTATATAGACGTAAATTGAGACATTATCCTGAGACATAATATCACGGCTTGCTTTTCTTCAATGAATTAGAATGTAATCCGTGAATCAATTCACACGATCACTTTACACAAGTTTCATTAACTATCAATTAGCAGGTGTCCGCCGAGCGACGGGTTTTAACCACGCTGGAGGAGCGCCACGGGATCGGACTTCACGATGAGGCGAGGCGGAGCGTGACGGAATTTTCCTATAGGACGATCGAGCTGCACCAACATTTCCTCCTCGTACTAATGAAAAGAGCTGACCTCTCACCCGCCACGGTTTTACATTACCAGCGAGAGAGCGAGCGAGAGAGGTAGCATTACTTGCACCAGTGCCCCTGAGAAATAGGCTGATTTTGAGACCAGAAGATAAACTCAGAGAGAGAACTAGAGAAAGGCTATATCTCTCCAGACACTTCCAGTGCTGACAGCGTGAGCCTTAATTAAACCACAGGTACAAAGCAGCAGATACCCGATCTCCCACGGACCTTCCTAATTACAGAGTAACTGACACAGAAGTCAGAGACAAACCAGATTCCATTTCGATATTAAAATCAGAACATTAGCAGTGAATTCCGGAAGCTGTCCATCAAAACCAGTTGTAACGTCTGTCGCTCACATCAAAACTTTGGCAATTGATTCTAAAACCTGTCAGTCAAAATCTTTACTGGCGGTTTAAAATGTGACCTTCTCTGTTAAAGCTGTAGCCTCTTCGAAATGTCTTAACAGGCCAGACAATTACTCTTAAAGGCAGGGTAAGATTGGTAAAAGCAGGAGTCCTGGGTCATTTAAAGAAACTTTTGTTTAATAAGATTCCACAAGCATGTGCCATGTCTTTGTTATAAATTAAACAGTTACTGATGAGGCATTTTAATCTGTAGTTTAATTAAGGTTTTCATTTATGACTAATTAAATTGATTATACCCCCTACAGATTCCAGCAGCTATGTAATTAGGTGGAAGTTGTTAAACAGGTGCTGTAAGGTACAATGTCTTATTAAAGGATGTGAATGTATCACATTTATGTCATTAGCGCGAACCACATGCATGTTATGCACCATAATCCCACGTGTAATCCCACATACAGGGATTACAGCCGAAGCATTTATTCTGTCCTCTAAATACATCAGAGAAATCAAATGACTCGTTGTTTTGAGATAACAGACATGGAAATATTCATAGACGAAATGTCTGACATCAGACAGATCAATACATACATTTGAAGATCTAAACACATGACAGCCCAGAATAACATGTCACTGATGACTGTTCATTTTTTCTTTTTTCAGAATTCAAACATTGGACAACAATTTTAGATTGTAAGAATGTCTCCCTAACATTTCCAGTAAGTTACAAAAATGTTAAAATGTTATTTTAAAAATTGGGAACGTTTAAAACGTCAATTTTTTAGACATTGCATTAACATTATTGCTTGGTTATAAGAATGTTATTCGTTATTTTTTTAACTTCGTAACACTTTTAA
Organism: Botia kubotai; assembly: GCA_036877585.1. Classification (NCBI taxonomy): domain Eukaryota; kingdom Metazoa; phylum Chordata; class Actinopteri; order Cypriniformes; family Botiidae; genus Botia; species Botia kubotai. The sequence continues at coordinate 2,810 of JAZGTI010015812.1, forward strand.
AACAGTCCGCTAACTGCTCTAGAATAACGTTTTAATATATGTGATATATAATTTTTTATAAAGTTCTACTAATGTTATCGCAAAAATGCTTTTTGAGAACTTTGAGAAACCTTTTAGAGAATATTAGCCAATGTTCTGAGAACGTTCCCTGTTAGCTAGGGATGTGCAAAAAAGCAGCACAAAGCTGACACAATGTCAAGGTGGCCATTTTTATGTGTCTGGCTTTAGTCATGATGCTTTAAAAAGAATGAGCTGAAAGTTTACATGTAAATGGTCTAATAACTAAAGCACAACATGGCGATTAAAACTGCCAGTAACATTTATAAAAGAATATGACAGAAAACCAAACTACTCAATTTTACAAATCAACCACAGGAAAAAAAACTTGCTTCGAATGTTCGGATGAGTGACTTTACCACAACACAAAGCAATAGCTCTTTGAAGTCAAGCGCTAAAAGAATAATCTTACTGTGCATTTGTAAAGCACGCCGCAGATCCATTAAGATACTGTAATCCCTGGGTGGCTCAGCGCCGTTATGCTCCTGCTAAACAAGCCTTTCTTTGGAGGAGCGAGCCTTTGTATCGAAATTAATTTCAGGACAATGAAGCTTTTAATACGCTCATAACAGAAATGGTTGGATGAAGATGAATGAGTGTAGCTCAGGGAACTGCAGGTTTATCTGCTTAAGAGAGAGACAGAGAGACAGAGAGCCAAAAAGAGAGAGAGAGAGAATGAGGAAGAAACAAGCTAAGCAGCATGCTAGCTGGTCTCTCTGGCCTCTAATTAATAGTCTTTGCTCTGCTTCAGGCCCTCCACCCCGAGCGCGTGTAATAACTAGCCCATGGCAGTGCCCTGCTGAAGACGTTTTGAGGGGAAATGGATGGCTGACTCTTCCTCTTTGGGACAAACATCAGGCTGGGCAATTAAACAATACAAACATGCAGCTCTTCACGATTTGTTGCACCGTTGGGCTTGACAGAACAAGAACTGTGGGGAGCAATTCACGAGAGCGATACCAGTGCTCGGCCAATCATGTATCGAATTGCTCGTTAGAAGCGCGCATCGATACGGCACAGAATGATGTCATAGTCTCTCTGTGGTTTGGGACGCCGTTAACAGGCTGTTAAGTTGCAGTTTGATGGCTGGTACTTTTAGGAAAGGCTGAGTGCATGTTTTTGCATGGAAATAAACACAGAAGATTATGCGTGCGAACAATTGACATTCGTCTCCGCATGGAATCTATGCCTGCAGAAGGTTCTGGAGAATTTAAATGACTGTTGTTAGTTTTACACATTCCTACCGTATTTAATAAATGTTTTGCCTATTTGATAAAGTTAATTAAAAACAGTGTTCTAACCAAGTGTGATATGATATAGCGACAATTAATACAATTTAAACAGTATCTATAATGTAAAAATTGTTTGTTCTAACTAGCCATAACCAACACAAGCTATTAATTATGTTTTGTTATTCTCTTGGTTAGTGAACTAGCAAGCAATTTAAAAGCTGACCTACCCAAAAAAAGTGTAAACATCAATATATATGCTATGCTTGTTTTAGAAAGCACCTGACACAGCTGGCTTCACCAACGGTTTGGGGTGAAGTGAGTTCATGAGTTCAGAAACCTGTCTGAAAACAAAAAATACAAATTAATGAACTTATTGATTACAAATTATATTTTTGGTAAAAGAGTGTAGTTCTTTTTAAATATATAGCCTAATCATATATCAAGATAACAGGGAACGTTGTCAGAACATTGGCTAACATTCTCAAAAATTTTTCTCAAATTATTACAATTGTTAAAAAATGTTAATAGAACTTTTTCAATGTTACATATTATATGTATCAAAAAAGTTATTCTTAAGTAGGTAGTAATAAAAAATATTACTGAATAAAAATGTCCGAGTAGCATTATTTTAACCAAGCAATAATGTTAATATTGTACAATGCCTAAAAAAACGAGACGTTTCGAACGTTTTTCTTACTTAATTTAAATATTATGGAAACGCTCTTACAACCTAGAATTGTTAGCTGGTTAAATAATTTTCCATATATTCTCAATCACATTGACTTGACCTTCGAAATGACTCTGTATTGGCTTTTCCTAACAGAAGATACTACCAGACATGCGAAATAATTTCTACTTGATTTCACAGTGAAAGATCATTCCTCAACAATCCTCAGCTGAGTCGCTCTATGATCATCCAACACTCAGTATCTTCCATCTGGGCATAATTATAGAGAGTCTGTTCCTACTGTAGACACCAATAACTCACAACTAATTATACATCAATTAATACATCCCTGAAAGCTTATTAAACGCAGTGTAATAATTAGCTACCTGTGCCTGACAATGTATTGAGTATTTATTGTACAAAGAATAATGAACAGAACCGAGACGATGATAATTATCTTCCTTATTTGGTAGGAAGGGAAGTGCACGGAAAGTAGGAGCTAGAAAAACGAGTGCGGAGGAGAGAGATTTTCCATTAATTACTAGCTGTTATGATCTGCGTTCTGTGATGCTGTTGTTACGCAGTGTCATTTGGGAAAACACTAATAAACTCATTATTCCTGCGCTGCCGTGCGTATGACGTTCCACAGGAAAAAATGCGCTCATGTGCGCAGAATTCACTGTGTGTGAGGTGACCAGATTCCAAGTCATAGTCAGAATGATATTCACACATAATGGATTATCCTGTGATGTACACTGCTGGATGTTCTTGGTAAGTGAATTACATAAACTACCACAGGGTTAAAAGTGTCGTAGTTAAATAAACACCCATCCAATACTAAACAATATACTCATAAAGTGATCAATACTCATGGCACTTCATAAAACATGAAGGAACTGTAGCCAATCAGAGGTCAAAATAATAGACAATTAAAAACACAGAGCCTAATGAAGGTGCATAGCAAGCCAGTATGTTTGCACTGTAGTGGTCAATGCTTCAATGGGCTGATTTCTCACAATCGATGACATTTCTCTGTCACCCAGTAGCTCAGACATTAACATGATTAATGTGTGACGGTTAAGAGAATCGCCTGTACGGTTCACCGATTAATTTTTTCACTGAAATTGAGACTGGCCCGAGTATTGATCGCTCACTATCATCTGCGTTTCTCTTGGTTAAGACATCAATTCAACCAACACTGATAGACTCAGATGTTGAGTCAATTACTGCACCGCGTGAAGGTTCCACAGTTAACAATATTAGGTTGTAAGAACGTTTCCCTAACATTTCCAATAAGTAACAAAAACGTTAAAAATGCTTTTTGAAAGTTCTAGGAATGTGTAGAACGTCTGGCTTTTTATTAACATTATATTAACGTTATTTTACTGTAATGTTTTTAAAATGTTCCAATAACAACTGAAGAATACTGTTTTTGATATATGATATACTGGTAAAAACGTAACATTACTGCGGGAATATTTTAAACGTTCCTGGACCTTTCAAAATAACTTTTTTAAAATGTTACTTAACGTTACTTAATGGAAACGTCACGTCTTACAACCTAAAATTGTTAGCTGGGTAGCTTACATATATCAATAAACACGCAGACGTTTCGATTTTATCATCAAATATCCGACACTCATCTGACTGAGCAGACAGCAGGTTATACTTCTCTGACGGCTGATTTAGATTCATGAGAGACTGTGGTACAAATACACTTTTTTGTTCTCATGTTCTCCTGACACAGGATGTGAGCTGCTCATGGTACTTTATTAGCAGGGTAAGAGGAAAAGGCAGGCTAACTAATCAACGAATCTCCTGATAGCGGATTCCGCACCATTGATAAACGAGGTGCTGTCCGCCAGTCCTGAAATGTATTTTTAATTGCTCTTTGTAATTAAGGTTTGCCAGTGGAAGACGTATCGCAGGTCTGAGTGTGTATTTGCACGTGTGTGTGACCCACGCGCCACACTTGGGAGGTTTTGTTTGGTTTTAGGCAGTTAATTGTGGGATGGTGCATGTTGCGAGAGAACAATTCTCAGCTGGACAACCGCTGGGAATTAGGCGCGGTAACGCTAAAGTGAGTCACGTGTTGTAATGACCGTCCCACATGCAGACAAATTGAGTCTAGAATGCTGAAATAGAACAGATTTCACTCACAGTGTAGATGTGGAGCTGCATACAGAACAATATGCACCTTTTTTAACAAAAATGGCAATGATAGCGATAGCTAGATAGCTAAGACAGACAGACAGACAGATACCTATAGATAGACAGACAGACAGTGTGATTAATAGAGCCAAAATTCAAACCAGACCAGGTACATGTGCAGATCAGACCTGAGAATGATGAATGACATCATTAACTCACTCAGTAAACTCACTGCAAGATCTCATGTCTCAGGCTGGCACAGAAAATGCTGATGAACCAGCCAGACACACGCATGCACCGAAGCAGGAGGGCATGAAGCACACTGCCACTGCACCGCTGACATGCTTGCAAATAGTTTACAGCTGTGGGCTTCAAATATATAGTGTAAAGTATTTTTTGGGCCTATTGGTTAATATTAGTTTAACTAGCTTAGTTAACATGAACATAAACAATACTTCTACAACATATATTAATATTAGTTCATTTTAATATTTGATAATACATTTTTAATATTATAGAAAGTTGTATATGTCAACATTGGTTAATGGACAATAAATTAACAAACAAATGGTGAAAATTGTATTAACTAAAATTAACAAAGCACCTGCCTGCCCTACCTTTTAAAACAGCTATAACAAATATTGCTGATAATTAATTTAATCACCTGTAACTGAGCCCAGACAAATCTATACCGTTACGAACACAATAAAATAAATGACAAAAAGCCGTCTTGCCAACAACCTTTGGACGTGTGGCTATTTGAAGCCACTTGCATGTATTTAAATCTCAATACTTTTCCCGGTAGTGTGGTTTACGCATTGGCTTCCCCAGCACGCAGGGCCTCTGACACTTCCCGGACGTGCCCTTGACATTTCAGCGGGTTATTAACCTTTTGGGATGCGAGCATGAGACACTGATACAAAGAGGAGGGATGCAGGGCATGCAGTGGAGCTGACAGATGAAATCAGTTGCGGGACACATGCTTGCGAGATTGTTGCGAGTTGGAGCACAATGACAGCAGCAAATGAAATGGGATTGATACTTATTAAGGGAATCCTTGAGTCCCAGTTCAGCCTGAGAACAATGGGGCCTCCAAAAGACTTTTAAGCAGTTTACTTTTGAGATTTAAAGGCAGTTTATGCATTCGTTCCAAATGTAATGACAGGATGTCCTACTTGCCAGTCAAACTATGTATTTGCATACTTCCATGCATTATTGTAAGAGGTGTGGTTTTGGAGAGCGCTCTGAACGGAGGGCAGGATCTTATGCTTGCAAAGCTATTGCTAGCCTCTCCGAACTACCCTTTACACTACCTTTAAAGGTAAAGTTTATGATTTCTGTACCACTAGTGGCACCAAATTTAATTGCTGTTCATAAATTACACTGTTTATATACAAATATATATCAATTACAACAGGACCTGCAAAACATGTACCTTCTCTTGTAGACAAACAGATCTTTCATGCCCAGTTCCTACATCACACAAAATGCATGTTTTTCTCAGACTTACACCTCACAACAAAAACTCTACTTACAGACAGTGAAATAAGGAGGAGCATATGAAGAAAGAGAGAACACATGAAATGGCAAAAGAGAGAGTGTTCATTACATTATTTATCTCACACTGGATTGGCCAGCTTCATATTTTCTCCCCAAATGAGGGTGTATGAAATTTCAGTTGCCATCATTCTGTGCATTGAGTTGTAATGTCAGCATCACAGATGGGCTTCCAGCGGTCCTGCAGCTTCAAGAAACGGAGAACTTCAAAGAAGCAGCTCTGCAGAATCTCTCCGTCTTGAATTAGACACGTTAACCTTGGAGACGTGTTAAGTGCGAGGCAGGTAATGTTGTAGAATTCAAATGAATCACTCAAACGGCGCTCAGAGAACAAGAGAGTGGCGAATCAGTTTTCTACATTTGTCTTTCATTTGCGTGCATTTTGTGTTAGACACTTGTGTTAGACATTTGTGTTAGACATGGAACATATCAAAACATCTGGAATGATGTTAGACGTACTCTGCTAACAGGGAACGTTCTCGGAATATTGACTAATGTTCTCTGAAAATTATCTCAGTTATCAAAAGGTTCTTGCAGTAACAATAGTAAAATTTTTTAACATATATATCGTATATCAAAAACCTTATTCTTAAGTTGTTAGTGGAACATTTTAAAAATGATATAGAATTACATTTGAATATAATGTTCTTATAACCAAACAATTAATACATGGTCTAAAAACTGGATGTTTTTAACGTTCCTAGAACGTTGTTTTTGTTACTTAATGTAAATGTTAGGGAAACGTTCTTGCAACCTAAAATTGTTAGATGTGCAGAACGTCATTCAAAAGTGTTGACAGATTCACAAACACTCAAGTGTCAAAATAAGCTTGCGTGATTGACAGGCACTGAATGGCACTCTTGATAGGCTAATCGGGAAACGACACTGAAGTGAAGAAGGAGGTAGAATTACATAATTAGCTCTTAACTAGCTGCGCATGCATTAAAGTTTAACCCTTTACTGACCTGAAAATAAACACAGAATTATTTTGCAAAATACAGGCTTCACAACTGGCTGGCCTCTTCTGCTGTCTTGGCATAAGTGAATACGGTGTATCTTGCCCCAGGAATATAGCACATAATGTCTGGCAGATGCTGCTAGCAGAGGGTGCCAAGACTCTGGATCCAGGCTCAAACTGAGGTCCTGCTTCACTGCATTGAACACCAAGAGGCCTGTGCTTGCCTGAGGCGCAGCCACGCTGCATATGAACATACACCATTGCACACTCGCACTGCTTTGTTCTGATCTCTGCCCTGTTTCATTTATAATGATTCATACTGCAGATGCTGTGGTGCATCGATGAAACTGTTTTAGCTTTGTAAGGCATGAGCGTGAAACAACGCGCATAGCATTACAGCTAATAACGTGCATTTATTATCCTGTGTTTATTTAATACAAATGATATTTGGTATAGCAGGTTCTGTAGCATTACCAATAACACCCTGCTGTTCGCCAGTACCACTAATGGCTTATAAATGCTAGCTTAAATTTGCAAACATGCAGTTAAAAAAGAAACTAAATCAAAACTGTTCAAAGGAGTTTGTAGTTTTAGTTAATTTGTGTTAGCTTTGAAGCTTTAATCTGTATAGTAACAAACACTGGTAAAACAAAAGTAAGCTGATAAACACATTCAAAAACATTAATGAGTCATCTTGAACTACACAAACTTTTGGCCAATCACATGCTTTCTAGAAGTCAGCACAGGACAGAAAACTGTACTTGTCAAGCAACTTCATGGGGGTTTTAGCATAACATACCCTATCACAATAAATAACCAGTTGTTTGTAAAACACATCATTTATTGCATGTATGCATTCGGCAGACACTTCCAAAGTGACTAACAGTATATTTAAGCTACATTTGATTTGTAACTTGTGTGAGAACCCACGACCTTTTGCGCAATGCTCGACCAATTGAGCTACAGGAACAGAAACTACAGGAATAGAATATTATTGATAATGGTATACATTGCCCCAGATGACATTCTGCAAACTACTGTTTCGCTACTTTTAGCATAAGAATACACAAGTATTAAGATATTACTATGGCGATCACGTATTATGACATTCAATGATAGCTCCCAAAGCATCAGATAGCAGGAAAGCATATTTTCGAGTAATTTAAAGGTGCCTGAACTCTTTGCCATGAGAATAGGCATTTTAAATCTGCAACACAGAGCGGTCACAGAAGAACCGCAACAGCTGGTGTGTAAACGCCGCGGGGAGCAGCAAACTGACTCACATGCCACAGATGCAACTAGCTGTCAGTTTTCATCTTTGTTGCGTCAGGTTATTCCTTTGCCCCCCCCCTCCCGCGCATTCAGCAAGAAAATTTAGGCACTGGCATCTTTGGGCAAAAAGAGGTTTTGTTCACGACATTCACCCAGAGCTTTGTTTTATTTAATCCAGCATTGTGTTTTAATTATTTGTATGTTTGGTTAGTTTGGTTTTTGGGCCACTGTATTATAATATTAGTTACCATGGCAACCGGTCAACTTGTCAGAATGGGTACGGTGCAGAGGGTGGTTGCCAGGTTGATCTAGATGGTTGTTAAGGTGTTCTGAGTTGTTGTTAGCATGTTGCTATGCAATTGCACAAGTGCTCTAGTGGTTGCTAGGTGGCCAAATCAATAGAATGCACTCCCATGTCTCTATGATATTTTCTATCATGTTTCTAAAAAGTTGGTTCTTGCATAACTAGGGTACGTAAATCCTAGCAAGAACCACTAAATAAATAAGGTGCGTTTTCAAGAAATTACATCACTGTTTTGATGCACAAGATACACATTTATAAATACAGATTTGCTTAACTAATTTCAACATGAGAGGGCAGTTTGATTGCATACCTCTTGTGTCTTCATTGATGTCTCTCTTCCTGTATCTCCAACGGTAATTGATTGTGACATCACTGAGGTTTTCTTTAATCTGCGTTTGTTGAGTGTTTGGCAATGAGTGAATGTGATTGGCTGGGGAGAAAGCTTTGGGTGGACTACGGTCTCTGCCGCTCATAACCGAAGACTCTCACCGGAAAGACACGACGACTAGAATCTTATTATCAGTTAATCATCTTTCCACCAACGACGCTGATTTCTCTAGTGGGTTTGCACAATTGACCACGAATTTTTAATTGAAGTTGATTATACAGCCTTCGTTTTAGTGCCCACTGTTACTTTGAATGCTAAACTGTGGCTGGATGACAATAAAAATGACCTTTCTGAGAGCTCACCTGTGCGAGGTGATGCGCAGTAGTCATCAGTATTCAGGAGTAGATCTCGCTTAGAAGCCATTAGCGTCATCATGGATCTTCACTCTAATGAGGCTCCAGCTTTGCATGTCTTAATTGGATTGCTTCAACACAGTCCCTTATTGATGCTGGTGGTGCACAGTTTATCATGATAAGTAATGGGCAGATAATTCTCTGGCCATATCTAATCTTTGGCCTCATCGATGAAATTGGTGAGAAGTTCTTTTTTGTACCTGACCCACACTGTGAGAAACTGGCCCGCATTTGAACAATATACATTAACGGCAGGGTAGGTTTTTGTTATGCTGTTTTAAAGTCTCTTGTTTAAAAAGTATCTTTTTGGGTAGCAATCACTAACCCAGCTAACGATTTTAAGTTGTAGGAACGTTTCCTTAACATTTCCTCCTAATTTCTATGAAGTAACAAAAATGTTAAAAATGTTATTTTAAACGTTCTAGGAACGTTCCAAATGACCAGTTTTTTAAACGCTACATTAACATTACTGCTTGGTTATAAGAATGTTATTTAAACACGTTTTCATTCAACATTTGTTTTTATTTTCCAGTACTTACTTAAGAATATATTGTTGATATAAATGATAATGTTAAAAAACATTCCTCTAATTATTTTTAAGACTAAAAGGACTACAGTCTATTGATAGCTGAACACATTATTAAATCTGGCCGGTACACCCACACAGTACACCCAAAAAAAACCAGTCATCCACTTACCCTCATGCCAATCCAAACCCATATGCTGTTATTTTCCCCTGTGGCGCACAAAACAGCTCCATAAAAAACTTTGCGTGTGTCTGAGACAGCGAACAACAGAAGTATACTTTGGGATTAGGTATCCCACAAGGCTTTGAAACTGAACTACAGACTGAACTAACACACTACAGAGCGAATGTGGCGCGTATGTGACAATTTACTCCCAAACAACAAATCACGGGTAAATAATGCGCGGACAGAGCGATACGAGTGTACAGTGTTTTATCAGCGGAAGAGGCAATGATTGGCCCTTCGAATTTCAGATAAGTGCAGCTGGGGTCTTCCAGTTGTCTCTCTGATATCTCGGGCCTGTGAAGGAAATTGATACTTACACTTGGAAACTAAACTGTCAAATATAATTCATCTGCGGCCATTTGTTTTATTATCTCTAAAATGGACACTGCTAAGTAAGTGAAGTCAGCCTAAACAAGGAGCACAGCTGCGAGGAGGAGAAAAGGGCCGGAATACTTATTATCTGGAAAGCCAGGGAGAAGAAAAGGAAAGGTTTCACGAGGAACTCTGGGAAACGCTTCCGTCTTGATTTATAATCCGAGCAGCACTCCGTTCCAACGATCTTTTCCGTAAACCCTAAAGGTACTCGCTGCTCGTCATATTTGCCTGCAGCCATATATCTCAATAGCTGATGTTTTGTATGTTTAACAGGAGATCTATC
>JAZGTI010015813.1:0-13158 GCA_036877585.1 Botia kubotai
TTCGCCCCCTTCTAATGGGTGCACATGACCAGAAAATTAAGGCCTGCATGAGGGTTTCGTCAAGATGGGGAACTGGGAGAAGAGATTAATATGTAAGCTTTATGGCTAAGCTGGATGCAGGGGAATACACTTTGTGCACAGGGAGGGTTACATTTAAAGAGAGAGGGGCTGTCCTTTTCACTCACCAAAACATGTCCCAAGGAGCACCCACTCACCATTGTGCAAGTCAGCATAAGGGCGGTTGTTTCATTAATTACACATTAGCCATTGGGCTGCAGGGTGGGAGGTACAACATAAAAAATACAGATGTGTTGGTGGCTAAATGGAGCGAGGACACAAAATGAGAACCACACTAATGTCACCCAAAGGTTTTTCATCTAAAATGAGGCAGAGACAGAGCTTCTTTTTGGCTGTCCAACACCTTATCCCAGTAAAGTGCTTGGTGGTCTTGCATTGTTGTTTCTGTCTAAGTCTCTGGTAAGCACTACTGTGGTTGGCCATTGTCACAGACACTTCAAAAGAGAAAAATCACAGCAGCTTAATGAGGCGTTGCTGCTTCTTCTGCCCACCAACATCAAGCTCTCACAAAGCAGACAATATGGCTGACAGGAGCCCAGACTTGTACCCAGAGAGGGCGCATCAGGCCTGATCTTATTGTATTTATTCTTCTCTAGCCTGCCAAAACCACAAACCTCTGCTGCTTTATGACCTATTTTTTATGACTGTCATTCAGCGGGCCTGGCCCTTTCCAGCCCCCTGGTAACCCAGTAAAACCAGTGGGAGGGTCACAGCTTTATAAGGGCTTGCCTAAATAGTGCCTCTAGATTGTCTCCCATTTGAGGGTCCCTCCCTCACATCAACAATGCCCACCAAGATCCCAGGGCTCCAGCAGTTCCCACCTCAGTTTAGCAGCAGTTCAGGAGACTTTTTTTCTAAATCTCACAGACATTTCAAGCAGCTTTTTAATTAATAAAAATAGAAATTAAAAATAAAAATTCTGTTGTATTTTTACTCACTGTAGTTTACTGTTGTTTCCTTATAACACAGCACAGTTCATAATCACAATGTCTAACCAACTTCAAAAAGGACAATATAATGTATATTTTCTTCAAAAGACAAATTCAATTTGAATTGACTTTAAAATTCATATACTGTATCTGCTGCAAGTGCATTATTTAACTTAAAAGGATCAATATAAAATTGACAGTTTTATTAATAATAAAACGTTTATCAAGACAATGTGATGGCTTAAAGGTGTTGTGTCAGTGTTGTGACATATTTAAATAATATCTAAAAATTAACATACAATATACACATGAACAATAATAATATAACTGAGAGGTTGAACATTCCATTTCCTCCCTCTAACCAACCTTTATATCCAAGAGTTTTGGCCATTTATATAACATTGTACCAATCAGAAGCCTTGCCCACCTGGCAGTTTTTTTAAAGACATTGACAACGTGCAGCAACATCTGTGTTTTGGAGCTTCTAAAAGGGCCATCAAGACCCTTGTCTTACAAATCACTTAATAAAGTGAACAGAAAAGAGGGCCTTTTTAAACCCAGAAAAGCAAGGAGCTTCTCAGTGCACAGGTTTCTGACAAATATATCAATGATTAATTTGACAGTTTGCAATATAGCAATTAGATGGAGCCTAAAAGGAGTTTAACCCAAATTATTAACACAACACAGAAGAATGCACACAGCTTTACCCTCTATTTCAGCTGGATGATCCCACCATCGCCGCACGGATCTCCGCTTGCCTTTTAGACATCTCAGCCTGGATGAAAAAATGGCACCTTTAACTTTTCATTAGCAAGACAGAACTTCTGATAATCCCAGCCAACCAATCACTTCAATACAATTTCACAGTTCAACTTGGTCCATCCACTCTTACACCTACTCGGTCAGTTAGAACCCTTGGGGTGGTGTTTGATGACCAGTTGAATTTACTTCACACATTGCAACCATCTCTCTGTTATGCAGGTATGTGTTCTACAACATCAGGAAAATCAGACCTTTCCTGTCCGAGCACGGAAAACAGCTCCTAGTCCAAGCACTGGTAATATCAAGGCTGAACTACTGCAATGCCCTTCTGGCTGGCCTTTCAGCCAATGCAACTAAACCCTTGCAAATGATTCAGAATGCTGCAGTACATCTGGTCTACATTCAACCAAAAAGAGCCCATGTCACACCTCTACTGACCTTACTCCGCTGGCTACCCGTTGCCCATTTTAAATCTCTTGCCTTTAGGACAGTCACCAGAACCTCTCCCCCCTACCTCAAGTCACTCCTCCAGACATAAGTCCCCTCCCGCCAGCTACGGTCAGTTAATGAGTGACATCTAATCGTTCCCCCACAACGAGGTACCAGATCACGCTCTAAAACTTTCACCTACTCTGTTCCTTTATGGTGGAATTAACTCCCAGCCTCCATCCGAGCTGCTGAGACCATAACTACCTTCAAAAAACAACTAAAAACACATCTGTTTCGCAGACACCTAACCAATCCCTAATGATCTAACTCTCTAAAAAAAAAATTCTTTTTTTCTCTATTAACAGAGTACAATATCCACTTAAATGTAAATCCACATAAATGTAGCTTGTAGACTCGGCTTGTTGGTTCTTAGGACAAAATGTTTAATGCTCTCGTCGCTTGTAAGTCGCTTTGGATAAAAGTCTCTGCTAAATGAATATGTGTGCTCCCAGGGATACTGACAAAATGTATAACTTGAATGTACTGTAAGTCACTGCCAAATGTGTAAATGTACATTACGACAAATAATTTTTCAATCTCATCTGGGGGTAAATGTTGATCTCAAATGTGTGTCTGAAGCAGGTGCTTTCTCAAACTTCTCATTCCTATAGAACGATTTGCACACTGATAAACGCCACACTGATGAGCAGGTAAAGGCACAGCACTGCTGTTTCTGTAGAGACTTCTGAACTTACCATCATCTTCTTTAGGGCCTTATTCTTATTCTTATATGCATCATTGTCATTATGAAGACGATGCATATAATCCACTGTAATCTTTAAGACCATCCATCCATTCTTTATGGAGGTCAAAGCAGCCATAATCACACTTTACACCCACCATGGGCAGTAAGAAAGCCTCACCCTTAAACACATGATCTGTAGTCTCTGAGGACACCAGGGCTACATGGAACTCACTGGCTGTTCTGGAGGGAGGGAATGATGTGTAGGCATATGGCTGTAGCCCTGTCCCTTGCTGACTGCTTGTCAGCTCTACCTCTACCCGAATACAGACACAGGTAGTCACCGCACAGTTACAAACGATTCTGCTGCTGTAGTGTCTGACAGATTGTAGCATATGACCCCCTATACCACCCAATCTGCACCTACAGACCCACATGCCCTGACAATGAGGTGGACATGTCTACTGAAAGAGCCATGAGCAAAAAAGAAGAGCGTCAATTTACCAGCGTTGTCCAGTACAGCAGTACTACAGCATGTTACAGCCCAGTATGCGACGCTATTGCAAACAGGAACAAGTATACATAGACATTTTCTGTCGGCGCGTTATTTGAGTGGGCTTTGCTTTTGCGTTGAGCATAAGTGGTACACAAGCGGAGCATTCATATGGCTCATGAGCAACTCAATGGGACGCACATTTATAGAGCAGAATATTAAGCGGAGCGTCACACATTGGGCGGTGCGCGCTAAATACTGCCGGGCGACGCGGCAGATATTTTCTGCCGTTTATCTAATTCGAATCTCTATAAAAATCGGCTGACTCTACACTAGCCTTGCCGCGCCCCCCTTATTATAACTTCCCCGAGTTTGGGAACCCCCGAGTAGCGGTTCCCGGAGTTTGGGAACCGCTGATCTATCACATTACTTTATTAGTCTTCCACCCCCTCTCACTCACTCCTGCCTTTCACTTTATTTCTGGCTCTGTTTTCTTGTGCCTGTTGTAGTGGGCACAACTGGCCCCATAAAGAACTCTGAATAGTTTAATTGTAAGGCTGTAAAAATAAATTGTATGTATGGGATGGTAGGGATGGTAAGAGGATGTGTACGGCAGGGATCAAACGCTGGGCTTTAGGGATGTGATCATAGTCAATCTTTGCATATTAACATTACACAAAATACACACCTTTCTATTTAAAAAAAAGATTTGTTTCTTTGTTTTTGTAAACAACTACATTTACATATTAAAAGTATACTCATTGCTGATGAAAATCTCCCAGAGAGTGACTATATTAAGTCTCAAATTAAGCACTTTCAACATGAGGATGGCTCTCAGGAATTTAAGGATGAGTATTATTTACATCTAATTTCATATGAGGGAATCAGTTGTTCGTATGACAACATTTTGGAGAACGTAGATGGTATAGCTTTACATTGGGACAGACATTAGTTGGTGTGGCGCAGTGGGTAGAATCCAGGGAACAAGGGTTAAGAGTCGTAATCCAAGACAATCCAGCAATGTTTTTAACGCATCGCAGTATCCCTGTAGTCTGTGTAAAATGAGCCTATGAACACATTTATGCAGTTGGCGGACGTTTTATCCAAAGCAACTTACAGTACATTCAAGTTATACATTTTGTTTGCTCCCCTGGGAATTGAACCCACAAACCTTGCACTGCTAACACAATGCTCTACCAGCTGAGCTACATAATACATGATTCAAATTTCACAAACATGTGGTAAGTTCAGTATTCACAACTTTGTTGTTATTTTGCAGTTGTTTTTGAGTTTGTGCACCTCTTAGCTTATCTCTAATAATTACGTTCTGTTGTGATCAATTCACATTTGCTACTTGCAAAACATTGATGTGGTTACAATAAGTTGGTATTTATGTAGATGAAGCATATTGTGTAGGGCAGATTGATGTTTGAATGATGTGTCTATTGCCCATTACTGTGGCCTTTTACACTGATGCCCAGACATAGAGACTGTCGGCTATCGGTAAT
The DNA here is from genome assembly GCA_036877585.1 of Botia kubotai. Classification (NCBI taxonomy): domain Eukaryota; kingdom Metazoa; phylum Chordata; class Actinopteri; order Cypriniformes; family Botiidae; genus Botia; species Botia kubotai. Next base: position 4,942 of record JAZGTI010015813.1, read on the forward strand.
GATTTCTGTGATCATTTAACGCTTGTGAATACTTATGTATGGACAACACCTGATATCTACTTTGTAAATAGTTGTTTTGATTTTTTCTGTCCTGTTCTATAAAGCTTTATAGCTTATAAAGCTATAAAGCTTCTACATGTGTTTTGGAACATCACAGTCGACATTTTTGGAAATGTGCCATGCTATAGGAAGAAGCTTACAGGAACCCTAATTTTTTGTGATATCCTCAAATAAAAAAGTAACTTTGTTAGACTTGTGGCTTTAAACCACTGTTTTACTGAACTGCTCTGAGAAAGTTGAAAAAGTCACAGTCGAATGCAAACATGATTATATTTGTTGTAGGTCATTAATGAGCAGGATTGGTGAAAATGTACAGTAGACAGTCATTGTTGCACAATTCTTCTAAATATCTTCTAAATAGCCAACTCCATGTCATCTGTCAGACATCTCAGCCTTGATGAAAAAATGGCACCTTCAGCTTAACTTTAGCAAGACAGAACTTCTGACAATCCCGGCCAACCCATCATTAGAATACAACTTCACAGTTTAACTTGGTCCATCCACTCTTACACCTACTCGGTCCATTATAAACCCTGGGGTGGTGTTTGATGACCAGCTGAAATTCACTTCACACATCGCAAACAATCTCTCGGTCATGCAGTTATGGGCTTTACAACATCAGGAAACATAGCTCCTAGTCCAAGCACTTGTAATATTAAGGCTGGACTACTGCAATGCCCTTCTGGCTGGCCTTTCAGCCAATGCAACCAAACCCCTGCAAATGATTCAGAATGCTGCAGGGGTTTGGTTCAATCAACCAAAAACAGCCCATGTCACACCCCACCTGACCTTACTCTACTGGCTATCTGTGGCCGCCCACATCCAATTTATATCTCTGATACTTGCCTTTAGGACAGTCACCGGAACCTCACCCTTCTACCTCTAGTCCCTCCTCCAGACATATGTCCCCTTCCGCCAGCTACAGTCAGTTAATGAGCAACGTCTGATTGTTCCCCCAAAACGAGGTACCAGATCACTCTCTAAAACTTTCACTTTTTCTGTTCCTTTGTGGTGGAATGAACTCCCAGCCTCCATCCGATTTGCTGAGACCATCACAACCTTCAAAAAACTCAAAACATACCTGTTGACTAATCCCTAATGCTCTGATATTCTTTCGTACAAACAAAACCCTTCTGTTTATCTTGTCTCTAGTAGCAAAATACAATATTCGCTTGTAAATGTACCATTAGTTTCCATTAATAACATTGAGTTGTTCACCCTATCTTGGAAATTACATTAGGATTGGTCGATCTGCCTAAACAAGTTTGATAGCTGACTTTAAATGCAGTACCAATGGTTATTTAGAAGAGACAAAAGAATTTAGAGCTTTGAGTTGTCTGTCACACACCATATTTATGACATAGGAGAGTTCAACCAAAGATTTATTGTGGATTTATCTAAATCTCACTATTTACCATTTACCTAATAATACCAACAAATCCAGTGGACACAAGATAGGACCGACTGGCTACAGGTGCAGGCCCATCCTATCCCCAGTGAACTGGGTCAACATGGTGTTTCTCACACCATGACATAAACTGTATGCCCCACTTCAGGGCATACATAGAAGGAGCTCTGGAACTAAGAATTGCCTCCACAACCTTAGTTGAGACACCAGAATGTAACAGGTGGTCTCCCTCAGGGGCCAGACCCACATTTCCAAATTTCCGGTTGGGGGTGAAAGATTGCACCCCGGGTCTGAGATAGAAGGTCTCTCCAGACTGGGAGTTCCCAGTGAACACCCTCCAGGAGAGATATGAGATCTGAGAATTAAATCTGTGCTGGCCAGAATGGTGCAACATTTTGAATCTGATCTCCTATGAGACCAATTCAAATTACAGAGATCTAAAATCAGAGGCAGCCCCCCAGCATTTTTGGGTACAATGAAGTACCAACTGTAAAAGCCCAAATCTAGGGAAGACATTGTCTGCAGTATGCCGTTGAAACTTGGAGGAAAAGAGACAAACTTAAATCTGTACCCTCTCTCTTCTGTGCTTAACAGCCATTGGGATATATTGGAGAGAAGTTTCCATGTATAATATGAGAGAGGTATCTTCCTCTCTGCCTGCCTAGTGTACTGAATTAGAGAACTGACAAGAGATGGCTGTGCAGGAATAAAAGAAGATGGGGCCAGGTGTTCACACCCAGTAAAACACCTGAAGCGACAGGGTAAGCATAAGCACCTTCTGGAGGCTCCAAGGGAAGTCTGGCATGATGTTGTTGTGTACACAGACTCCCTCTTGTGGGGAGTAAAGATTCATTAAGGGGACTAGTTGAGTAAATATTTTGTCATAGATGCAGAAAATCCCACTATATTTATGTATGAATATTTAGCAATATTTGTAGGCTGTTATGGGGAAAAAAGATCGAATCCTTTATATTTTTAATTGTATCTCAGTTCCCCCTTGAAATTCACTTCCTGCCCATGAGACACCCCACCCCCCCAATTTCCATCCCCGATCTCAACCAATATCAAGGTCTTCAAACATTTACCAGAAATATCGGCATTTCACAGCAATTGGTAATTGGTAAATATATGGCCTTGTTGCTTGATTCCAACTTTTTACAATGAAATTTTTACCTGCTACATACAGTTTTCAGCAACCTTATAGCATTTCCATTTATGTTGTTGTTTAAAGAAATATCTTCCTTTCTCCTTATTGTATCCCTTGGGTTGTTTTTAAGGTAACAAGGTTTTTGTGTTTTTGTTTGTTCTCATTTACTTTTGTTAGTCATTACCCATCTGCCAGTTTAGGGTTTGTGTCATTACAACAGTTTTTAACAGTCTTTATAAAATTCGTGGAGTAACTAAGTAAAATAATCATATAATTATTCATATTCCACACTACTTAATTGACATCTTGTCCTAACAAAGCACTTAGTATGTAAAAACCAGGGTCATCCCAAGCGGATGTAGAGCCAGGGTTATTTTTACGGAAGTGGAGCCCATCTTGTTTTGCTCACATACCTATAAGCCTCATTACCCCACCAGGCGTTAACTCTGCCCAAATGAACAAGAAAAGCCCTGACCCCTGGTGTTATGGTGTTTTGGACTTTCACAGACAAATCTTAGATTAAGCCAGGAGTAGACCTTAATGTGTACTAGTTAAACTAGCACATTTATAGCGGATCAGTCCTTATTTAGTAGTCCTTATTTATCAGTGCACATGAAAATGAAACGTGTCATCATTACAAATAAATAAATTAAATATAATATTGTTATAGAAACAATGAGTCGATCAATAGACTCTGGCTCCATTTTTTTTAGAGTTTGCAGGATCACCGTAGGATCATCTGTTGTAAAATGGAGCAGAAGTGTTTCTCTGCAGTTAAACTGCTAATAATAGTGTTTCTGTATTGATCCCCACCCCAGCAGGTTGGTGCAGATGCAGCCTTGGCTTCATGGGAAATAAAATGTTGGTAAGCCAATACAACAGACTGCAGTATGACATGCCAAGACATCTGTAGAATGTGCTGTCTGTTTAAAAGAGCTGGTGATATCCAGTTCTTTAAATGTACTTTTATGCATTTGGCAAATGCTTCTGAATGTGATTTACAGTGCATTCAAGGTACACATCTACATATACATACACATTTATCAGTATGTTCCCTGTGATTTAAGCCATAACTGTATGTAATGTCAGGTTTGTGGACTATAGGAACCCAGGAGCAGACAGCGATACACAAACGAAACTTTACTAATAAACAAACTAAACAAGCCAAACACGGCTTAACCAACAGAAAAACAGCCACAAGAGGGCGACAAGGAACTAAACAGAATCAGATTAATTAACTAAATAAAGGGAAATCAAAATGCACAAAATCAAAACTTAAGAAAATAATCACCTAAAGTGTTAATGAATATAAACAACAATATTTTAACACTAAGAATGCAACAACTGAAAATAAGGAATAACTGATTAAATATATATAAGAAAATATACAATTAACAAAGCAGAGACTAAAGACTCGAACAACGAATCAGACAGGGAAACATTAAAAGCATGGAACAGAAAGACAGAAACAAGAACTATAACAAATAATACAGACAAGACTAGACTAGACTTTAAACAGAGAATGAAACACGGATAACAATGAGCTAGAGCAGCGAGTAGGGAAGACGAGTGAAAAGGCTGGGAACAACACGCAGCGAAGACAACATACTATGGAGAGAACATGAACCGGCACAAGACAGCAAACACGGCAATAAATACAAACGGGAAACAAGCCGGGTCTGGGTCTCAAGATCACATGAGAGTAGGCAGGCCCGAACTCTAGGCACGACTCACTGACTGACAATGCCTGCAGGTCCCCCACCCCTCTGATAGAGGTGAGCACAGTCAGGAGCGTTGTCTTGAAAGACCCTTAGGCTCGACTGACTCCAGCAGTTTGAAAGAGGCTTCCCGCAGCCCAGAGAGGACTATGGAAAGATCCCAGGAGGGAAAGAGGGGCGGAGGGTTCAGTCTCCGGGCTGCCGGACCGCCTGGGGATGGAGTCGCCACTCTCCTGGGCTTGACAGCTGCCGTGAGAGCGCATCAGCCGCACGGTTGAGCTCACCCGGAATGTAGGTGGCGTGAAGTCGCTGCTGACTCCAGAGGAGGAGGAGGAGGGCGAGTTGAGACATACGACATGAGCGTACCCCGCCTTGGCGGTTGATATACACCACAGTCACTGTGTTGTCACCAAGGGCTGAAGGTTTGGCGGCCCGACGGTGTGATAGTCACCCGGTGTGTGCCGCGGAGCCCACCTCGGGACTCGGTCGTGTAGCCAGTGCTGCAGTGGTCTCATATGCATCAGGCCAAGCGGAGTGACCGCAGCCGTAGATGCCATATGCCCCAGGAGCCTCTGAAAGAGTTTCAGTGGGACCACCGTCTTGGTGCTGAACTTGTTCAGGCAACGCAGCAGTGACTGCGCACGCTCGTTGGAGAGGTGCGCCACCATAGTGACCGAGTCCAGCTCCATACCAAGAAAAGAGATGCTCTGTGTTGGGGAGAGCTTGCTCTTTTCCCAGTTGACCTGAAACCCCTGGTGGCTGAGGTGCCGGAGCACCAGGTCCCTGTGTTCGCACAACTGCTCTCGAGAGTGGGCCAGAATTAGCCAGCCATTGGCTGCAGCCCACCTCCTTTCTTGGGCACGATGAAGTACGGGCTGTAGAATCCAGACTTCATCTCGGCTGGAGAGACAGGCTCTATTGCGTCCTTCGCCAGGAGGCGGTTGTCTGGCGGTGGAACAAAAGAAAACCAAGGATTCTCCACCCGGCCCTCCACCGGAGGAAGGAGTGGTGCAGTCCCCACCTTCTGAAAAAAGGCAGTCCCTCTTCCCTCCAGGCGACGCAACTCAGGGCCGCCTAGCCATCCTCATGGAGGGCTTGTCAGGGGCCTGAGGAGCGGGCGTCGACTTCCTTTCAAAACAGTTATTTTTTTAATGTCACTTAAATTCTTTGTGATTTGTGAGTTGTGAATATACATGACACTCATTTTTAATACAATTAAACAAGAGAAACATCCACACCTAGTGGAAAACTCATACAACTCGTTTGAATCAACAGGTTTAACAACATACCTGCATAATGAAGACAGTGTGTAAGCAGAGTTTCACAGAAAAAGAGAATTAAACGATTTCTACACAAGGAAAACAAGGAAACACACAAATTGGTTACAATCAAGTCCCGTAACATAAACACATAATAACTCGACGCCAAACTCGACTTTACAGAGTCCCAACAAATTCAGGGAAAGGCGGAGTCACAATAGTCAATATTTGTGCATTTTGGAGACTTATAACCGTTAATTCTCAGATCGTGAAAAATTTGCAAGGTACCCACAGCATTGCTCGAGTGATTGATTCTGCTGTGGGTGGTCCCTAATCACACGCTAAATCACCACGCACCACATAGATGGCGCTGTCCCCATTTACGCCATAATTTACAAAACTCTTCACTCTGTTGCAATGTTAGCTAACGTCACACTGATACCGTAATCGATTTAAATCATACCATTATGTTAACAAAATAATTTGGCCACCCAGAGACACAGTGTTCATACAAGACCTAGCAACTTGTTAAAATGGGTGTTAAGGGCAATAAAATGTATTTCGCTTTGCATTAGTTGTCATTTAAGCAGTGAAGATTGCACGTCACAGGTGCGCTTATTTACCAGTACAATTATAAAGCTCTAGAAAGTTATTATTATTGATAAAATGATACTGGTTCTGACAGCAACATTATAAAAGACACACAGACACTGAACTTACTCGTTTCGCTTTTTCTAAAAGTTCTCGAATCAGACTTCACAAAACTCGTCTGTGTGTATTTCCCGCCGGAAATTACGTGTGAGGCACTAAAAGACACGGCGATCCGTGTTGTTTTAATTTGGGACGCGCTATCTTTCCCTTAAGTACGCAAATTATTGAATTAATAAATAATCGGCAAAGCTAAAATAAATGTAGAAATATAGGTAAATGCACAGAAATATAGATAAAATATACATATTCATATAAACTTACTATAAAATCCTGACTGCTGTGAGCTGCTTGAACGTCAAGTCTGACGGCAAGTGAAGAATCCAGCAAGCTCAACGAAGGACGAACAATAGGTATTAAAAGGAGTGTTCTAGTGCTCATAAATAAGATGGAAAAATATTTTGTAATCCTAAAGAACAAACTACAATCTTAAATGTAGAATCATTTGATCTATATGTTCAATTTCTCTTTAAATAACTGGCAACCCAGCACTGTGTAAATATTGGACAGAACACACGCTGGGTTTAAGTAAGAGGTTACACACTTTATTAACGCAGCAGGCTCATTTTAATCATGGATGGGTCTAATATTGGGTATATACAATTATTATTATTATTATTATAATTATTAGTTATTGCTTGCCAGCTGACATTCCAAAACGTGGTTAAACGTGGTTTTTAAACCGGTAACGTGATGACTGTATTACTGTATCAGTATAATAACATTACTTAAAATAACTGCTGCGAAACAAATAACTTTGTTATTTTTTCTAATACTAATTTATGTCTACACAGGCTAGAACTAACTAGATTATGGGCGTCATCGCGAGCCTCATATTTCCTTCCATTTTGGTCCACTTGAACAACCGCAGTTAAAACAGGTTTGTCGTTCATCGTTCGTCGAGGTTCGTCGTTTTGTAGATTAGCCCCTCCCCCTTTAGGATAATACCATTTTAAAATAAACTAATCAAAATAAGTTAACAAAGCTGTTAAAAATAATAGAATTTTATAAAATAACACAGAAAATTAAATGTTACTGGCATTTATTAAGAGAGGGCATATGATGCTATTAAAGTTTTACAAACAACAATCTTATTAAAAACGGGTAAATAATTCCCCTGTGACGTCATCTTTAAATGGAAGCCCTACCTGTAAATTTAAATGTAAGGTATAAAAAGCCCAGATTTCCCTCAGTGCGTGTTTGGTGGTTCTTCTGAGAAGTGGCACGTAGTTAACTTAATTTGTTTTTGAAAACGCTTAACCCTAGAATTCACGAAGCAAAAAATATGCGGTTGCATAAAGAGGGCCATGAACTTGACCCTCCAAAATGAAATAAAAAATAAGTTATATTTAGATAATATTTTTTTAAATGGCATAAAAGAGAGGAGAGGTTTTTATATAAATTGGTGACGGAAAACCATAACGTTTAGAGGCAGGGGTTTAGGTTGCGCTTAAGTGGTCTACATAACCAGCGAACGACATGCACACTGCACTGACGCCAGGGCCGTGCACAGACCTTTTGAGGGGCATGTGCTAAAAAACTGAAAAAAGGGCACAACCCCCCCCCAACCCCTCCACCACCAAACAAATAACACACAATAATATTCTTATGTTATATTTAATTAGTATTAATAACTTTTATACAGATAATATATACATATAGAGGGTATCTTTAAAACTAATTACAACAACACTCTTCTGTGAGCCATGTGTTTGAAGATGTTTATGACCTCACTGTGATCCACTGGGATGTCCCTCTCAATCAGGGCAGCAATGCAATGTTGATTGAACTATAGGACTACATGTTGTACACCATTGTAATTACATATGACAAAGGCATTTAAAGACCATTTAATTTCTAAATTATATTTTACGATAGCTTGGCATTATACAGTGCAAATACACCTGGCCTTCTAGT
>JAZGTI010015814.1:0-13158 GCA_036877585.1 Botia kubotai
TCGATCACTATACATTGAGAATGTGCAATCCCTGGGATCGAACCCATGACCTTGGCGTTGTTAACGCCATGCTCTAACCACTGAGCTACAGGAATGCAAGTGAGTAAAGTGAGAAAAGTGAGTCAAACAAGTGATTTATCTTAGGAAGCCAATAACGTGAGATTTTTATGGTATGGAAGTAGTCGATTGTGTGAGCTATATTAGATAAGCTTCGCACTCATAATGAGGAATCGCTGTATAAACGGCTTGAAGTTTTCATTAAAAATACTTGATGAATAGACCACGTGAATCTGCCATAAGCTCTCTTTAGTGAAGTTTAGTGATGTTTAAGTGTATTTGAGTCGCTTTAATATGTGAAAGATACAGAAACCAAACCTTTATCTTTGTCCTTGTGCCACCATTGCTTTTAAATAGACCTTCATTTTGATACGCTGTGTAATATCTCTTCCACACTGTAAAGCTGGTGAGATGCTAAACCGGCTTTACGAAGCCATTTATCAAACCTGCTCATTTACCTTCCTAAGTCTTTATGCTTTGTATTAAAGCTCGTAATTATGTCGAAGGCGAGGACTTGCCGTCGTTTGGAATACAAAGGAGATTTTCTTTGTGGTTTGAAATAGGCAGCACTTAAGATTGCGGTTTCTTTTAAGGGCACAGAGTTTACCGATAATAAAATTCGCAGTCTTAATAATGCTTCTGTGATGTTCATTGTGTTGGGTTTTTTGTATATTTTTAGATAAGATTAAGATGGCTTTTAAAGGTGAATTTTTTTCAGTATTTTTCAAGCATGAAAAATAAGCAGTAGGTTGGTTCTCCTGAAAAGTAGAAGCATGGCTCAATCAAAACCTTACTCCGTTCGCGTGAGTTTGGAACTAGAATGCCTGTTTGTTCATCCAGTGGTAGACTCGGGGAACGTTCAGGAACCTGTCATTATTTTCGCAATACAGTTTGTTGATGTGGAAATGACACACTTCAGCAGTAATGACTGTTTGAACTGTCTGAAACCATGGTATGAGGCTTTGACTGTCGGGCTGCTTGTAGGTAGAGGGCGAATTCGGGTAGATTAAAGAGACATCGTTCAGGGGCGATGTGCAGAGATGTGCCTCACCAAAAATTACACATGCTTGCATCAGGATTCGGCGCTCTATCCCTGTCTCACACACCCCATCTCCTTCTCTCTCTCGAATGCTTCCTTTTCCTCTATATATATTTTACACTTCATAACACTGTTACGCCGTTTAGCTACGGTCCCTTATGTCAAAGGTAAAAACACCAACACCTGAATTGTCTTTTTTATTTGCGTCCGTTCCCTTGTGCATCTTTGTCGCTTGTGTAACTTGTTCTCCATCGTCCCGCCTCCCTCGTTCACCCATTTAACAGCTCCCGTCTCTTTAAACGCTCCCAGCGTTCCCAGCGCTCACCCCTGTTGTTTTCCTTCCGTTCAGCCGCACGAGCCGGCAGACGATTGGTCGGAGCACATCAGTTCCTCAGGGAAGAAGTACTACTACAACTGCAGGACGGAGGTGTCCCAGTGGGAGAAACCCAAAGAGTGGCTGGAGAGGTATTAGACACACACTCTCACCCCTCAGCTCAATTACTCAAGTACTCAATTATTCACTAATAAAGAAAGCCGGTCCACAGACACGCTGAAATTCAGCTGAGCAATGCAGGTGGCTGAACCCTATGTGATCTGTGAGGGGTTTCTCAGTCATGTTTCTGGAGGACCTCCATCTGTGTGACCCACCCATCAGGTCTTGGAAGACCCTGAGCTGACGGTTTAAACTGGGTGTGTTTGATAAGGGAGACCTCCCAAACGTGTACAGTTAGGGGTCCTCCAGAGGTAGAGCTGAAAACCACATCTAATCTAATACGTTTCTGTAGTTGAGAAACATGACCAAGAAATGCTGTTTTGAATCTTCTCAATTTCTGCAGAAATGGCATGTTGTACAGTTCTGCAGCCCATCAGCAAAACATCCGGGTGCATAATATGTGCATTGAGCTTTGATAAAAAGAGTTTATGCTGCATTATTGTGCTGCAGTTATATACAGAATATAAGGTGCCACGTTCAGTATTTTCTCAACGGCCATAAATTACCAATTTGGTTCTCGCAAATGGGAAATTATGAATGTGATTGTCATAACATTTACAAGAACAGGCAGTGTCACATTTAAAGCAACTTTTGCAACTTTTTAGGGGTTAAAATGAATAAAAAACAGTTATCGAGCAAGTTAATGACAAACCAGAACAGTAAGTTAATAATATTGATTTATAATTTGAGCTGTCGGGTCTGATTTCCCAGGAAATGTCAGTTTGGCTGCATTTGATTTAAATATTCATAGTGGTCCAAATAGAGATGGCAGTGGAAAGTAACGAATTGCAGGTTTCGAGCCAAATGTTAATTAGTTTACATGGAACCATAACTGCTTCACTGATCTGGATTCAGTCAGATTTTCTGAACAGAAAGTGGGTTGTGTTGCAGTTTTGGTCAGTTAGTGTGTGAGTAGTTATCCAGTGTTGCCTCATAAAAACCTGCATTTTAAAAACGTAGTATATTGAATAATAAAATGTGTATATATAGCATGTTTTGCAATTGAATCTTTCTGTTAAAATGGATGCCAATATTCTCTTCCTGCATACTACAGACGAGAGAAAGCTAGTCTTACAGCTAGTCTTAATGAAGGGCTTTTAGCTTCTTGGCTGATCTTCTGAGTTTCTGCTCTTGTATTATGAAAGTGATCTGGTCGTCTTCGGATGCTACTGTGATTTGTGAACCCTGTCCTTTTAATTTCCTCTAGAGAGCAGAGGCAGAAGGAGGCGACCAAGGCGACTACAGTGGTCAATAGTTTCCCTAAAGACAGAGACTACAGGCGTGAAGCCATGCAGGCACTTCCTGTCAGCTTCTCCAGCACCAGTAAGTATCACTGTCTTAAAACCACATGTGTTTGTGTCGTGTGCTTTTAAAGGTTGTTAACGCTGAAGACAGGCAACTCACCATTGAGCTTCAGGTCACCTGATATGGCCGTCCAGACACAGGGAGCTTTGAAAACATAGTTCTTTTAAATTTACAGTTAAGAACGTGCAGGAACTGAATTTGTAGCCACAGTTTGAATGATTGGTTTGCACCAATCATCTGCTTCGGCTGTTTGGTGGAATTTCTATATTTTTAGCCTAATATCACAAAGCAAGGACATACAGCCATACAGATGCGAACCAAATAAGAATACACTGATGTGTGAGGTAGCAGATGATGTTACTGTTCTGTTAGTGAAAGGAAAAGTCCATATTTTTTGTTTGTTTTTGCTTTTGTGGGGTTATTGTTGACATGCTCATTAATACAGACGCACAACGGGCGACTTTCTCTACACAAATGATGGCAGATGGTTTTGCGTTTATAGAGAGAAAAGATCTGAACGCTGTCAGTGTTTATACGTCTGTTTATAATTGTGTTGATCTGCACCGCCCACGTCAGCAGTGTCCGGTCCGCTTGTCCAGGCTGGTAGGAGGCAACAGCAGGTCTTTGCCTTATGCAGCACGACATGCTGATGGTCTTCACACACTTGTGAGCTTCATGCTGTCGTTCTCATTTGTCAGCAGTCATAACAGTTTAGTTCTCGTTGAGTTTAGTTTTTAACGCTTGGATAAAAGGACTGCGTTTAATTATGTAGTCTGCATGGGCTTCATGCTTCAATGTTAAGCGGTTCCCGTCCGTGTTGTTCTCCACATGACCTGATTTTCATGGTGTTGTGCAAGTTAAAATTAATCTGGGCAGATGCTCTGGGTTTGGTTTAGTTTGACGTAGGTTTGCTTAGACTTATAAATGAACACTCCACGTTGTCTTTTTCACATTTTATTTCAGATAAATACATTTATGCATTTGGCAAACGCTTTTATCCAAAGCGACTTACATTGCATTATACTATACATTGTTTCCGAGTATGTGCAATTCCTGGGCTCGAACCCATGACCATGGCGTTGTTAACGCCGTGCTCTAACCACTGAGCTACAGGAAAGCTTTGTAGCAGGTTGAAGGTGGGGACAGACGATGTTGTTCGCACATTTGTTTAGTAGCAACCTATCAAACACGGTAGTTGTATGGCAGGCTAGCATGCTAGCTTTGAAGGCCTAAGATCCCGCCCTCCATTCAGAGCGTTCTCCAAGGCCACACCTCCTCCAATACACATGACCACATATATAGTTTGACAGGCAAATAGGACCGAATGCAATGATTGGATGAACTTTATGGTCCAGCGCTTTCCAGAAAAAATATATAAATATATTTAGACCACTTGCTATCAGGATGTGAGGAGATTTTCAACCAGTGTAACATACGTTTCTCTAATTAAAAAATGTTGCAAGTAGACATTGTTTTCATCCTTCACTGCAGAGCGTGGCCTGTTTTTCAAAAGAGGAGCCGTGTGCTGTCTGTCTGTTAATTGTTTCTCCAGCAGCACAGAGAACTTGTTCTGAGGGCACCTGTTAAGAAACTTTCAGCAGCGTCTCGCCGTTTGCCAGCCTTGGGAATTGTGAGCTATTTCAGACAGTGACGTCTGCTGCGGTTATTAAACAATGAAAATTCACGTCGTTTAATCGCTCTCTTTATGCGCTCGTCACGCACTCCAGTTGTACTGCAGTACAAAATAGATTAAATTGAAAGATAAACGAGCTTCGCTGTTGTTCGTAAGACAAACGGCAAATGATCACAGAGAAGTAACTTTGAAACGACTCTTAACGTTTTAGAAGCTAAATAAACATTTAAATAAACGATGTAAACGTAAAACGTTTAAAGGAAACTGTGCTCTGTAAAAAAACGAGCAGAACTTAAACTTTTTGCACATCTTTTTTTTCAACAGAGTCCTCGGTTCCCACAGAGAAGCCTTCCTCCCTCACACCCTCCTCTTCCTCCCTCACACCCTCCTCTTCCTCCGCTGCTGTGACTGGCTTAGGTGTGCTCAGTTCAGCCGGCGGCGCCTCCGGCTCAACAATCCCTGTCTCTCCGGTGATGCAGTCGCCAGCCCCGCCCACTCTTCTCCAAGACCCCTCCCTCTTACGCCAACTCCTCCCAGCCTTGCAAACGGCCCTGCAGCTAAACAACGCCAGCGTAGATATGGCCAAGATTAATGAAGGTGAGTTAATACCAGTGTGTCTGAATGAGTGTAGAGGATCCCAAACAGCAGATTGTACAGTTTGTACAGTCAGTTTGTCTGTCACTGTATTATAGACAAAGATATGGTTGACAAGGTGTTCCATTAAACAGGGATATTTATAACAGGTAGTCTGTTTTTATCCTCAGAAACGTACAGAAAACATTACAGGGAACGTTTCGCTGTAGCGGTTTAAAGCTGTGATTGAGGGGGAAGTAGTGATTGCTCGCTTTGGGACTCAAACCTGCAACCTTCTGTGGTCGGCAGCTTGAATTGTTTTTGTAACTTTTTCTACATTCTGTTTATAGATTTGAAGTAAAAGTGGCTTGTTGCACTCAAGTGCAGATGTAACGTTCGTGCTGTCAGCTTTTCCTGTCTTAAATTCACATCTCGAGTCTCGGGCTTGACTCACAGCTTTGTGCTTCCTGCTCGTACCCTGTGAAACGCCATTTGTGAGCATGTGTCACTGCAGTCTCGCTTTCTCTCATTGGCCTGATTTGCGAACTAAAATACGCAATTACTGACTGATCCAGAATCTGTGAGCCATGACCAGAGCCAACGAGAACTTTCCAGTCGGAATTGTTTCGGGCCAAATTTGCTCCCTTGACAGCTGCGTATGACAGATGTGTGTAAACGGTAAAGTGAAGCGGATCGCATGATCCAGTGTCAGGTCTGGTGTGTGCAGCTTGTCAAGTGTAGTTGTTTAATTAATATTAACAACATAATAGACGGCAGAATGTATATAGGCTGTTTACACTCTGGTCTAATGAATCCATTTTCTTAGTGAAGTAAAAGGCTTGTTTATCTTTTATTGAATGCATGTGTTATGGCTCTGAATGTTATATTTGATCTTTATGAATGCTCACTGTGTCGTTCAGCTTACGTCTCGTCTTGTTTTCTCGCTTCATTCTGTGTGTTGTGTGTGTCTCTCTGTAGTTCTCACGGCTGCAGTAACTCAGGCTTCACTGCAGTCTATTCTTCATAAGATCCTGACTGTTGGTCCGTCTGCCTTCAACATCACAACTCTGCTCTCCCAGGCTGCCCAGCTGTCCAGCCAAGGTAAACACACACAGAGACACACACACACAGAGAGACACAAACACACACAGAGAGACACACACACAGAGAGACACACACACAGAGAGACACACACACAGAGAGACACACACACAGAGAGACACACACACAGAGAGACACACACACAGAGAGACACACACACAGAGAGACACACACACAGAGAGACACACACACAGAGAGACACACACACAGAGACACACAGACACACAGACACAGAGACACACAGACACACAGACACAGAGACACACAGACACAGAGACACACAGACACACAGACACACAGAGACACACACACACACACACACAGAGACACACACACACACACACACACACACACACACAGAGACACACACAGAGACACACACACACACACACACACAGAGACACACACACACAGACACACACACACAGAGACACACAGACACACACACACAGAGACACACAGCTCGCTCTCTCTTTATGGCCGTTACGCCGAAACCTGTTGTTGCGTGTTGCTTCTCCTGAAATGAGTTGTGACCTGAACGTGAACTTCATCATCTGAGGTCATTGTTTTAGTTTGCTGTTGGCTTCAGATTGTGGTCTGAGCTACTCATACCAGCTGTGTGCGGCTGTGAGTCAGCTTCCATGAGCGGATGAGGTTGATATCTTGGCAAGGGTCACACACACACACACACACACACTTGTTTCTATGCCTTATGAGGACTTTCCATAGACATAATGACTTATACTGTACAAACTGTATATTCTATCCCCCAAACCCAACCCTGACAGAAACCTTTCTGCTTTTTACATTAAAAACAGCATCATTTAAAATGTTTCATAATCAGTTTTCCTTGTAGGGACAGCTGGTTTGTCCTCACAATGTAGGTGTGTGTGACTTTCAGCATCCTTGTGGGGACAGCTGTGGCCCTCCAGGATGGTTTTGTCAACTTTTGATGGTTCTGTAGCTTAGAATGCGGATTTGTCATGCAGAATATGTTATTGTTTTGACAGCTAAGGCAATTTTTTTATGTAAATCGCTTGAATATAGTTTTATATCACAATTAAATGTAATGAAATCAAGGCTCTGTGTGTTTAAGTGAGAATTAGGTGAAGGATTCAGGAAATAAATTTCGTCACTGTGAATGCACTGAACTGGGAATCAGAGTAAATCTCTCGCTGTCTCAAGATGCTTTCTTGTCCTCATCTTCATATCTTCTCTCTGGTGTCCCGCGAAGCAGCCCAGCAGTCCAGCCAGTCTCCGATGTCGCTGACGTCAGACGCTTCATCGCCCCGGTCGTACATGTCTCCCAGAATCAGCACGCCGCAAACCAACACGGCCTCCATCAAACCGGCCTTCAGCAGCACAACAGGCTCCTCACAGACCAAGGTATGCTGGTCATGTGACATGTTGGAATTGTGTCAGGGTTCCACCTGACAAGAGGGGATCAGACCGGAACTGGATATGAAACATATGAATGATATGATATGTATGAATTAATATGTAATTGTTATTGAAAAAATTTAACTAAACAGTTTGTACAGTACTTAACTTTCAAAATTCTTTTAATTCTGTTACAGTTAAATTCTGTTACCACGCAACATCAAAACATGGACACTCTTATTTTACCTGTGCGATGGATGTATAATAGAAGCATTTCATTTTCCACTGTAATGATTTCCTTAATTAATTAAATTAAAATTGTTAATCAATTTAACCTTCAAGCAGGAGTGAATCAGTTAAGTGAACTTACACTGACTGGTATGTTAGTGAAAAATACCTGCTTGTCGATTTCAGAAAAGTTGTATATGAAAAAATCACTTCATTCAGTCGAATTACCGCTTTGACCAAGCACATATTTTCTCCAGTGGGTTGGGTTGTTCATGTTTGGGGGGCCCTTTAGCTCTCGGACCCCCCAGTTCTCTCTCACACACTCTCCTCTTTGCCTCAGCTGAACGCCATGACGGTTAAGCCCGGTTCTCTCCCCCCACCCTCATCTCAGCAGTCCCTCCCCACAGACAAACATCACGACAACGGCAACTCTCCCCGGACGCTGCAGAGACAGAGGTGAGAGAGCCGACGCCTCAGTTCATTAATTATACAGCTCCAGGCTGATTTAAACTCTGGAGGTTAAAAAGTGATGCAAATGGCATCAATACAGGAATGTCAGCTGTAGGTTACAGTTTTTGGGAAACGTTTGTTGAATAATGAGCTTTGTGTTGTGGCGTTTGACTGCCATCTTCTGGCTGTTTGTAGAGCATCCGCTCAGATTGGTCAGTGCACGATGATTCGTGAATTTGTTTTTAGGGCTGCAGCTAAGTTAGATCTGTTGTGTGCAAGTGTGGACACAATGTTCTCTTAAAGACCGGATTGTTACACAGAGTTTATGCCTGTCGCTCATCACATCTGAAGATGTTGATCCATCCTGTTTCCTGTGCTTCCAGCAGTCAGAGGAGTCCGTCTCCGGGCCCCAATCATGTGGGTAATAACAGCAACAGTAATAATGGTGGAGGTGGAGGGGGTCAGGGGCCGGGTGTAGTCAGTGGAGCCATGCCCCCGGGTTCAACACCGGGCAGAGCGACGTGTTCCTTCACACCCACGCTGGCCACACACTTCAATGAGAACCTCATCAAACACGTGCAGAGCTGGCCGGCCGAGCACGTGGAGAAACAGGTGAGAGAATTCAAACTCGTCTCCTGTGGTTTATGAGGGTTTACCTCTAGTAAAGCTCGTTTTAGTTCAGGCTAACTGTTAAAAGTGGGCTGGTGGTCGGTGTATTATTGATGTGGTTCAGTCAGTGCCTGTGGAAAATGTACGCTTGCATGTTTAGAAGCCACAGATACATTCTAGATGATAGGTTTAATGACAGAACAGCGTGTAAGGAGACTGTCTGACAGACTATTAATGCTGTTAACAGCTTCTTAAAGGGACAGTTCACACAAAAAGGTTTCTCGGTTGTTTAAACATGGATGACTTTAGGCAAAACACACAAGATGTTGTTCGTCACACCTTCGGGTCCCATTTATTGTCATTGTGTGGACGTTTCAACAGGTTCAGTCATATGGGTTTAGACTGAAAAAAAGTTTAAAAAACAACCCCCTTTTTTATTTTTTTGTGTTAATGAACCCATCAAACCTCAATGCAGAACAGCTTCTGAAAGAATCTGAGCAATGCAAGCCACCTAACTAACCTGCTACCACAATACATTTGATGAAAGATGTTGTGTTTTCTGTTTGTTTTGTTGCACTGGTCACATTTAACGCATGGCTGTCTGCTCCAGGCTTCTCGGCTGCGTGAGGACGCTCACACTATGGGCAGCATCCACATGTCAGAAAACTGCACGGAGCTGAAGAACTTGCGCTCATTGGTGCGAGTGTGCGAGATCCAGGCCACGCTGCGCGAGCAGAGGTGCGAATCTCTTTCTCTTTCTCTCTAACGTCACGTGCATGCGTGCATATGCGCATACTAACGTTTGCGCATTCGTTTCTTTTCTGTGTAGGATACTGTTTTTGCGACAACAAATTAAAGAACTTGAAAAACTGAAGAATCAAAATTCCTTCATGGTTTGAGGAACTCTGGGGTGCGTGATGTGGTTTTGAAAGAGGAAAAGAGGGGTAGGTGAACGAGTGGGGCAACCCATTTCACACGCGCGGAACCCTGGAGAACCCAAGTTTTGTGGCGTTCTGGTGTGGGCACAGTCTTGCATTAAACTGGCTGCAGCGAGGTCTTGTTTGGACTGAGGGTGGGGGAGGGGGTGGAAAGCGACGGCTGACCTGGGGGCGGAGTTTCGGGAGCTGCCCTCGTCCCCGCCCCTCTAAATGTAGATTATTTGTAGATGTTGTTTCCATGTTGTAAATACGTTTTGTAGATGGAGCCATGCCTATGAAAGCTTTCGACATCCAACTGTTAAACTGATCAGCACCGAGACAGACGGATCTCACGGGCCCTCGTCGCCACCATGCGTAGAACTTTGACTGCAGATTTTTAAATGAACAGCGATAAACAAAAAAGACGACAAACACGCTTCAGTTAAACGATTGGTGAACCATTGAGCCTTGAGCATGTACCAGACCTGCATGGAGAAGATGGACCGATCGACCGGGACAGTTGGAGAGAGAGACACACACACACACACACACTATTTGTCTCATCACAGCTGTGCACAGACATACACTCGTTCATTCTCTACATATGAGAAGTAATAGTAATGCTACACGGTTACTTGGTTGGTTAGTTAATTTATTCCTTTCTCTGGCTGCACTATAATGGTTTCATTCCTTCACCTTATGCCTTTCAAGTGGGTTTACATCATGTCTGTCAGCGATGGTTTAGCGGTCTCCTACAGACCCCCTCCCCAATGCACAGTCAACACGGGTGCCTGCTGGAACACGATGGATTAAATGCAAGCAAGAAGAGTATTCCTGCAGCTCGCCCTAAAAGCTGTGCATTCTCGCAAGACACCATGTCTTTCCACCCTCCCTCTCTCTCGCTGGTTATCCACCCGAAAGCCCCATTTCTCCTAATCTGTCCAGGTTATTTCTTTCTGTACCTCTGGTTTTGTTTAAAAACTGTACGTCAAGACACAAGGAAAAAGAACGCGGGACATCTCGCGTTACAAACCAGCGTTCATTCCTATGTACAGTTGCTAAGTAACAATGAAGATAAAGTTTAATTAAAAGTTGCCGTGGTTATTAGTCATATGTTGTATTCATAAGTTATTACCACACATTTTCCTTTGCACCTTGATTGGACGGAACGACGGGAATTGCCGGTGGAAAACAGGAAACTGAGGGTCAGTCGAGGACTGGACGTCACCAATCCCTGTTACACCAGGGTCGGGGCATGGTCACCTGGGGTCAGAAGGTCAAATGTGAAATGTATGTATTGTAATAAACATGCTAAACTGAATTTTGTTGTGCCTTTTTCTTCTATTTGAGTTATTTGAGGTATTTGTTGAGGTAACAGCCGGTAATAATTTATAATTTAACTTTACACTTTAGTCTAATTTTATGTTGTTTTTGTCTTTTAAGAAGTTTTCATCCTGTTAAGGGTTATTTAAAGGTTTAAGTTATATAAGTCACATTTGTGTTATGCAGACACTTTAATCCAAACCAGCTTTTATTTGTTTACCAATAGTTTTTTTTGTTTACTACACAGCCTAAAAAGATGTTTACCTCAGTGGTGTGACCTTAAACGATCAATTCTTTGCTGTTTAAAACTCTTCATATCAGTGTCTCTGGGCTGTCCTGATTATTTCAAATTCTGATTTGAGTTTTTGTCATGGACAAAGCTAGTAAGTTTTTAATCTTACGTACAGTCTGTGTGGCCTCGATCAAAGAGAAACGATAACATTTGGGACAAATACAAGACCTTTAAACGGCTAAATAACATCTGTTCCCATGCCAACGGTGTACTGTTTGAGTTTAGTTCAAAGCCAAGAGAAGAGTTCTGCTTCATTTTTGTTTTTGACTGTCAGTCTCTCTTGAGAGTTATGGAAGAACATAATGTTTTACTTTAGCTTTAAAAGTGAGTTAGGCTATTTCAGAGAGACATCCAAATTCAACAGCAAAATAAGCCAATATAAGACGCCCATCCTTTCAAATCTAGATAAAACTGATCTTGAATCAGTGGTGCTGATGAATCATTTGTTTGTTTTTATTGACACAATACCATTGCCAACATGTTGTTAATCTAAAATTAAATAATTTTCCCACACTAGTTAACTATAGTGTTAGGCTGGAGTATTTCATGACCCGTATTTGCAGGTTCTGTTGGAGAACAATATATATATATATTTAGGAGATTGTTTTATTGTTTTTTCCTTTGGTTCTGTAGGCCAGTGGTTCTCAAACTTTTTCAGCAGGATTCCCCTTGTTTAAGGTGAATCCTTTTGTGCCCCTCCCCCCACAAAAACTCATGACAAAAACATTGTCAAACTTACAATTTTACTTTAAGAATTTTGGGTTATACCAAAAACAAACAACTTTATACAATACCATCAATTCTCTTTGTAGCCTTATTTCTCTGATGTTGAATATTACACATGCATATAATAAAATATTTTATTATTTTTGAATATTTCTATTTATTAAATACATAATATTTTACAAAGGAAAATCCTAATTGCATACAGGTGAAGGTTTTACAATAATGTCCTAAACTAGACATTTCTGTGGGGTATCTTTAGCGTCCTCTTGTTGGCCCGCAGGGGACCGCAGCCCGCAGTTTGAGAATATCTGCTGTAGACAAAGGTGAAGAAAACTGGAAAATAGGGTCGAGTGGACATGCGTGTAACCGCTAGAGGGCAGCACGTGACCATTCAAAAATTACCATCGACTCTACCAACATTTACAGTTTGAATGTTAATGAACTGATATTCTATTATGACATTTCACGTTAGAAAGTGTGTATCTAAACAAACTTCATAGAATTTAATATATTTTATATTCTCCACAATAAAAATGCCCTACTTACTAAAACACACGTTACTAAACTGTTAATTTGGCAAGTTAACAATGAACGTTTAGTAGACTGACTCCATTTTATGACCCCGGTATTCCTCATCATTTAATAAGCCTAGACTGTTCTTTGGAGTAGCCAAAAAGTAATTAGTGGATTACTGAAATTTACTTTAATACGCTGAACGGCTACTGTTAAAGTTAAATTGCTAAATATTGTAGTTATTGTTGTGGCAACTAAGGTAGTTAAAGGTGAGTCAAAATAAAGGCAGTTTGAAACAAGTTTATGTCGCAACGATTTTCCCAAATGATTCACTCTGGCACCCAAACTGTCCGCTTTGATTTTCTGCAGACTTGTTGTTGGAGATCTTAGATCAGTCTGCGAAGGTGCGAATCTCCCCATCCGAAACTGGACTGGTTTTGAACTGGCGCCTCTGTTAAATGACCAACAATTAGGATAATTGCTGTCAATCCGGTAATTTCTGTGCGTTTCTGAACGTGT
>JAZGTI010015817.1:0-13157 GCA_036877585.1 Botia kubotai
CCGTTGCTGTAAAAGCTGAACACTGAAGTGATGATGTAAAACACAGACTGATGACAGACCGTTGCTGTAAAAGCTGAACACTGAAGTGATGATGTTAAACACAGACTGATGACAGAACAAATTTGTTCCCAAAATATGGTTAAGTAAACCCACACACACAGTGTGCACCAGCAAACACACACAGATTGTTGCTTGTTCCTATTTCATGAGCATCTAAATATACTGTTAATGCAAAGAGTCTGAACATGTGGATTTATCTATGAAATATTTACTTTGCAATCAAGAGGTAATGTGTGTTTGTATTTTGAACGAGGCACTTAAATTTTGTTTTAAAAAATGACTAAGGATCCCATTACTAGCATTCCTTGACTCTACTCATCCCTTTACCTCACACACACCTGATTCACTCCGCCATCTAAAGTAAACACTGTGTGAGTGTTTTTTTTTTTTTACTAAATTGTCCCCACAACAATGGTAAAAGTCACACACACCTACATTGTAGGGACCAGTTAGCCAGTCAGAAAACTGATTATTAATCATATTAACAATTAAGCACCTGTAGCTCATTTGATACAGCATTGTGCTAGCAATGCAAAGGTCATGGGTTCGATTCCCAGGGAGCACATGCACTGACAAAATGTATAACTGGAATGAACTGTAAGTCGCTTTGGATAAAAGCATCTGGCAAATGCATAAATGTAAATATAAACAATTATACAAAAAATTAAAAAAAGTTTTTTGAAAATGTAAAAATGCAAAAAATGTTCCGGTGAGGGTTATGTTCAGGGGTAGGGTGGGGGTTAGGGGATAGAATATACAGTTTGTACAGTATAAAAGTCATTATGTCTATGCCAAGTCCCCACAAAGCATAGAACTCTAACATGTGGGTGTGTGTGTAAGAACACCTGTGTGTTCTGTATGTATGAGGCAGACTAATGGCTGTCTGCCCCATACATACACCTCTGCTATGTCATGCTTTTACCTTTGACCTGACCCTGACAGGGAGAGAGGGAGGCTGAGAGAGAGAGAGAGAGAGAGAGCGTGTATGTTCTTTACAGGTAATCACACAATGCCTTAAGATCAAAGCTACAGAGGCTGTGAAACATGTCAGGGCCACCTGTCAATCAAAGCTTCTTGCTCATCTTCATCATCACAGTATGAAATCATTTCTTCTGTCTGGATTCGCAGTTTTGACCTTCAAAAACACATCAAAACTTAAATCACATCATTCCAAAAACTAACACCTTCTTCCTCATCAAAAAATATTGCAGCACTGAAACAACTTTAAGCGTCACGTATTGGAAGCATCAAACCCTTGGCCTGCTGAACAGAGGCATTGATCACAGAATCATCTGAGCTTCTTCACTCCTGACTTCACTCCTTCAGACACTAAACTGTCCCCTTCATGAACATTTTTTCACAATGCGTGTTGACTGTGATGGGGTCATGCAGAGGTTCCTCAGAGGCCAGCCCTACACTGTTCTCTGTCGCAGGTTTGGCCCATCACACACAGCTAAGCGAGATAACTGCCAGTGACTGTAAACATGCCGCAGGTCATGTGAGGAGGTTTTCAGACAGACACAGTGCTCTCATTCGTCTGGTGAAGCAACTACTTTTTTCAGGTAGTAATGTGTATAATTTGTGCGTCATTGCTCTAGACGCTGTTGTAACATCTTCACACAATGCTGGTAAAATCATTCTCCTGTATTAAAAAGTATAAGAGGTGCTAAAGCCTGACAGTCAGACAAAAGAAGGGCGGGAAATATTTGTGCGGGCCGATTGGGTTTCACTGCCATTCTCCAGACACACACCTGAGCCCTCGGTCTTCTGCAGGTGAGTCTGATCCATGCCGCTATTATCCTCTGGCCAGCAACAGGAGAGGAGGAATTGTTTCATGAAAAGATTAATGAATAAATAAGAAGAACTGCCCATGGAGAGAGCCCTAGACCGGAGTGTAGTGTATTATATAGTATACATATACATACAGAGAGATAGAGAGATAGATAGATAGATTAGATAGATTAGATAGATTAGATATATATATATATATATATATATATATAGTGGGGGGATATGGGTGAACACCAGCAAAATCTGCAAACGCAAAAAATGAGTGACCACTGAACTACTAAACCATGGAAACATACTGTTTCCGTTTAAACAAACAGGCTGAAAAAACTGCTCCTCCCTGAATCTCTACACAAAACAAATGGAAACAAATATATTTATATTTCTGAAGACCAATCTGAGCAACAGGCATCACTTAAGCATTAATTCACAGCTAATGAGCTTCTGAGGTCAGACAGTGTTAGGCTAAAACAACATCATTACTTTGGGCTCTTAATTACTCTCGCTGTGATTAGTGTAAAACAAACTCCTTATTCAGAATCTAGAAACAAGTCGCTCACTTTTCAAAATCCCAAACATAACATTACCTCAACGTGCACTTCATTGTCTTTGTGTGAATGTTTCTCTTTCCTAATGGTCAAATAATGTTAAACGCTTTTAAAGCAACTTGTTAGCGGTGTGTGTATGTGAGAAACCAACAGAGACAGAGAGAAAGAGAGAGAGAGTTGGGGAAACACTTGTTCAGTCTCTTAATGAAGTCTAATGGCTACACAGAAGGACACACACTAAAACATTAAATGTATTCAGTCTGAATGACAAATAGAACCTCAATCTACAGGGATTTAAACTATTTATTTATAACACTTGTGTTCATGAAAACTGCTGTCTGTATATGAAGTTATTCTGTAAGAATCCATCAGTGTGTGTGTGTACTGACAGCATTACTCTGGTGCACATGACGCATGAGCTGACCTGACAGCACACACACACACACACACTATTCAGTACATTATTCAGTAAAACAGGGCATGGATTTGATGGATTTCTGGGGAATCAAAATGCTTGAAACATTGAAAACTGGGCCAGGAAAGTATATCAGGAAAATAAAGAGGGTT
Source organism: Botia kubotai (assembly GCA_036877585.1). Lineage (NCBI taxonomy): Eukaryota > Metazoa > Chordata > Actinopteri > Cypriniformes > Botiidae > Botia > Botia kubotai. Next base: position 2,964 of record JAZGTI010015817.1, read on the forward strand.
GATATCAACTTTGAAATAAAACAACAGAGAACTCCATTAAGTCTCATGAGCTATGAAAGAGAAACCTTTGAGCAATACACGTTCTTCAGGGTGCAGTTAGACAAGCAGCTATTGTAAGACTGGAGCAGCAAAATGTCAGCAACATGTTGAAATTACAATAAAACAGATGTGTGTGTGTATGTAAAGGCAATGTGGCTTGTGTCACTCCGTGGAAAAAATAAAACGCTTAAACACTCCAAACATGAAGCGTCCCAGCGCCAGCAGACAGTCTGCCTGAGGACCACTCACACACACACAAACACAAACACACATACACAAACAGACAGACACACACGTTTACACACAGTACTTCATGTTCAGTTCTAAATCTTTCTGGTTTTAGCAGCACAAGTGTACAAGCTTTCTGGCTCTCATCAGAGAAAACTCATATCAAACTCAGCCAATCAGCTCGACTGTCCACACGCATGGCTGTGGACCCACAAGAGTCTCTGGGGCAAACATGGGCAGCACTACTTCAACTGCAAACACAAAGACAGACAGTGGAAAGAACTAATGTGATGTGGAGTTTAGTCAAATGTGCTACTAGCACCCACATTAGCTATACGAGAACACTCTTATAGTCATAAAAACAAACAGAGAACCATCATATTAAAACACACTTCCAGTGGTCACAAATGTATTTAAGTGCTACTTTAAGCAATACCCAGTGTTGTCTTTTAAAGATGGCACAAGCACATTTCTCAAACAAAACATTTTAGAAAAATTATGTTTGTTGGTTTTGAATTTATAAATGTTTAAAATATTCATTTCTGAAAATGAGTGGGAACCTCTGGTGTAAGGGTGTAAATCTGTATAGTGTATCTTTACCAACTATATTCCTTCACATTCATTTTACAAAGACTAATGCCGTACAACCTTCTGGGAAAGCAGCCATATGTAAGATTATACATTATGATCCTTCTCTCAGCCAGCACAGATGCAAATGTGCTAATTTATACTTCAATTGGTGGATTGTGGGATTGATGTGGTGCTCTGGTGTTGTGAGCAGTGTTGGACAAATTTCAGCAGTAAAAACATGCAGTCATTGATTTTAAATGCGAGCAACTGTTGCGAGCAACAATGTATTTTTTGTAAAGCTGCCCTGCAACAATGCAAATCTGGCAAAAGCACTATATAAATACATTTGAATTCAACAATATAACACATTAAATTATATTGTAAAATCACGTTTTTATTGGGCAGATGTTTAAAGTGGCACTTTGATTGGCTGCCGTCCAAAAGCAGCATTAGCAGTGACAGCGCACTGACAGCATCACTGAATCAATAACAGACAGTGAGACCGAGACAAAGATTCAAAGAGCGACGAGTGATGATCTAGAGAGACAGAGTGAGAGATTAATGTGCTGTAATGCAGCTTTTATCTGTGTTACATTGGAGGTATGTGGGGAGTTTACTTAATATTGGAGACAAAAAGTGAGCAAAACCTCCCTTGGGGGTGTCCTCAGTTGTAAAAATGCTATGAAAATATAGTAAACCAAGTTGATTTAAATTGTAAAAATGCAGAAAGTTTTTTGTGTGTTAATGACAGTCAGACCGCAGTCACATTCACTAGGTGCTCCATCTGTATGGTACACAATGAGATGTGACCTCATCTGACCATTAAAAACTCATCTGTCACACACATACACACACATTTAGACATGCTTCAGCTTTACTGGGTGATGCACACAACATTAAAAACAAAGAGAGAAAAGCAACAATATCAAATGAACAATGCAACATTTAAATGCACTTACAAATTAGCGAGGTGTAATTTTTAAATGCATTGTTATTTTGAGCAAATAAAACTGAGGCAGGAACAATAAATTGTAAACAATATTTGTATTGGATAATTTGTATTGGCTAATCACAAACAACATTGATGAATCACACAATGAATCGTTCACAATAAACGAAAAATTAACGAAAAAGTAAATAATCTCAATTTTGAATTCATGTTGACTATGAAAACCCATCTGAATGAACTCGCTAAAATTAATCTGACACACACACACACACACTGTGAAAAGCCATTCAGCATTCATCTAATTCTGCTGCAGAAACACACTGACACTATACGGTTTCTTATAGCGGCAGGACATTACACACATTCAGAGTGTATTTATGATTTATTTATTATTTTATGTTCTCATTGTATATTTTCCCCCTTATTGTATATTTCTTAAGGTTTTTTATTTTTTTTCTGTACCTTAGTCTATATAATTGTCCTGGCATTCACTGTGGACAGCAAAGTAAGAATTCCATTGCACAGGGAAACCTGTTTCCTCACTGTGCATATGACAATAAACGCTTTGAATCTTGAATCTCACAGAAATAAAATACATCAGTCTGATTCAGTCTGCTCTCTCTGCGCTCCTCTCGTTTAACTCTCTGACCACAGCAGAGGAGATATTAACTGCTGCCTGTGAGGAGGAAGCAATTACTGCGTCTGTCATTTGGAGAAATAAATAACAAAATATGTCAATGTCTTTGCATTATCTTATCTAAAATAATAAGATAATCTTAGTTGCTTATGTAACAGAGGCCAGCTAGTGCATTAAGGTTTGCTGCATAAACCTTACTCTCCAATCTCTAGAGGTCATGACCTTTAGCCTTTTTTGTTAGAGGGCCGGACTCAAGCCCTGCTCAGAGTGGGTGTAAGACCGATGACACTTCATACCGATGGTCTCAGAGGAGTAATTCTCATGTTGAGAAAAGCTCCTAGCATTGTTTGCTGAATGCTTTTTGCTTTGGTCCTTTTATTTAATGCAAAGATGTTCAGACACTGTTAAGAGTTCAAATAGTTTTTGAGGCTGCTGTACAGTATATTGTGCCCCTAACACTATAAATAAAGCAGTTTGAGGCACCACATCCTCTAACTAAAGCTAACCACCGAGACAAGACATACACCTAGTGAGATCTGCAGAGACTGATGTGTACCAGGGATATATGACAGTCGGGATCTGTTCCTCGTTCCTTCTCCTGCTGGTGTTCTTTGTCTTGCTGACCTTGGCTGCAGCTCCACACCCTCTTCCCGACTCGGCCTGTGTGGGTTCTTACTGTCATCACCCTGTTTCAGTCCAGAGTAAAATAAGCACATGAAAAAAGGCAGAAGGAAACAAGCTTTACCAGATGGCTTACGCATAACAGCATTTTTCAGCACAAACAGGCCAGCACTTTGCAAACATCTTAAGCTGTCTTGCAGCTCCACTTGGCCTGTCTCACTCCAGCATGACCCCCATATCTGTCTCGCTGCCCCGTTCACTGTATTTCTCTGTGCCTGTCCAGGTATGCCGATCTGACCACCCAATGGCACATTAATGCGGCCGACATTTATTTTCACTGCTTTAACAATCTTCCTGCTTCCTCAGCCAGGCGGCGCACGGTCACTGTTTCAGGGTTGAGTTGGAATGATGAGTTCAAGTGCCACAATGTTCTCCTCTGTGCTTTGTGTGAGAGGGTACGGGGGAAGAACCCTAAAATGTTCCAATGTATAAAGGTTGTAGGGCTCGAGTTACAGGTCAGCGCAGAAGAGATGAACACATGCTCGCATGAGACTTGCATACACAGTTAATGTCACCATTAATGTCTGACATCATTTTAAAAACACTCATAAAACAGACATATCACAAAGGGGAACATCTGTGGACAGAAACTGAAAACACGTCCCTCATCCACAACAATCACTTATTCTCCACTTTGAGTTCTGCACATGCAGGTCATTTCAACGGCCCCATTCACCGCTCAAGTTTAACATCTCCAATAAAGTGTAATTGAGCCTCATTACTGACTAATTGTAGGTTTTACTGCTTTCACCAGTGTCTACTCATCACTGACCCGCAGTTATAGCTGAGAAACCCCGCAACAGGCAGACCACACATCTGTCAAATTCAACCGTTTGAGAAGTTCCTCTGTAAACGTATGTCGTGAGATCTCTCTCTTGAGCGTTTTTGCACATATGAATATGTCGAGATGCTTTTAAGGCATGTTTGAGATTCTGAGCTCTTACCTCAGTGGATTTAAAGTTGAGATGTTTCCTACAGGTGTAAAGTTGGAGTCTGAGAACTGCTCATCTTCATGACAAATTAGTCACGCCATCACTCACAGGCCGCGCGCGGGAAACTACCCGACGACCCGCCGCTCGTCTGTCAACCCTTCAGCCCTTCTGCTCGCATTATTTTCCACCATATGTTATTCTTTCCTCGCGTCTTTTTCAAGCAGGTCGAGAGTGCGACGCGTGTTTGAACTGGAAGCGTTTTGCCGTTGTTTTCTTTACTAAAGCACCTGTACAAACAGCAGCCGCGCCAAGTGACAGCGCGCGCTGCACGTGTGAGACGATCTCCGCTTCCGTTCGACGTCTGTATAAAGATACATGAGACATCAAACTTCGTCACGGGTCTGTAAGAGTAATTGTTACAGGTATAGCAATGATGGCGTGCTGCTACATTTCAATGGTAAAGCTTAAATTAAAATGAAGTGTGAAATGGAAGCGGTTTTGAAATAGGACAATTTGAAATATAGGACAATAGGACAGTTGAAATATGGGCGAATTTATTAAAGCTATATATATATTCTATATATATATCATTACACATTTTCTTCCTCTTAAATGTATTTCTTCGTTTTACTGAAGGTCAAGACTAAAGTATTCAGTAAGTGCTGATCATGTAACATATATGAACTAATGTGAGCTCATAATCCCACATCAAATGCTGTGATGAGAGCTGGACTCAATCATAACAGCCTGCGTGTAAGTGCTGTCAAGAACAGACTATTTCTAGTCTAATTACCTTCTAATATTGTGTTACAGTAAATGATGGAAAGACATTTCAATGATATTAATATTGGACACTATTCCTGACCACGTCTACATCCTCCTCCACATTAATACATCTTTTGAATGTGGGACCTGGGAAAGATATTTTTGACTTTTCCAGAGGGAAGATGATGGACAGTAAAGAAAAAAACAGAAATTCATGTGTTGTGACATTTATTTCTATAAACAGACAGTATCTACAACATTCTACATCACCTGCAGAAGGTTAAGTCTTCAAATACATTCACTGTTTAAATATAAATATTCAGAGGTCATATAATGGAACATATTAAAGAAGGAATCCTGACATCCCAGGAAAATTAAAAAACACACACACAGTTTACAACAGCTGTTCTCTGGGGACTCCTTGTATAGCTGATATTCTTTTTTTATAGACTTGATACATATTTGGATAAAACAGAAGCATAACTGTATTTAACACTGTACACCATTTTCAATTCTGTCTGAGGACGATATACTTCTGAATAAAAAACATTCAACACAAATCTGTGACTGAATCTATAAATATATATTGAGTTGCAGTTAAACAAAAATAAAGCAAGAAAAAAATATGAAAACATTGATGTATTTGATTTGTTTTTTATTTGTAAACTTTATTTTAACTGTATTCTGATTTTAACTTTGTATTCTGATTTAAACTTTAGAAATGCCCCAATAAAAATTCTGTGTATGTGTAATGACTGTTTAAAGTGATTTTGATCTTTCAGAAAAGTTATTTAATATCCATAATTTGTTCAGAATGGCACACACACACACACACACACATTTTAACAGACGTCTCTTTACAACAGACACTGAGCGAGACAGAGAGAGAGAGAGACAGCTATGATATTGTTCACTGTATGCTACACATGGAGCTGCGGGGAGGATTGACTGCCCGTGTCATCGGCTCCTGACTGTAGTTCACTATGTCTGCTTTTACCACCTGCTGCAGAAACACACCCAGAGAATCTTCAGTCAATAAATATGATCACTTTCATAGTATGTATTTACCGTAAATTCATCAAATATACAGAGACTAGTGTTCAGAGACTAGTGTTCAGAGACTAGTGTTCAGAGACTAGTGTTCAGAGACTAGTGTTCAGAGACTAGTGTTCAGAGACTAGTGTTCAGAGACTAGTGTTCAGAGACTAGTCAAAGGTGCCAGTCAGAAGTTTGGACATATTCTTTATTAGTATTTTCTACATTTCACAGTGATAGCAAACGTGTCTGGTGTGCTGGACACTTTTCCTTCACTACCTGCTCCAGTTAATCAATTTCAGAGTTTTGTAAAGTAGTCCTGTAAAGAATGGAGCACCGTTTATGTTTATCTGCATTGAAGCGGTCAGCAAGTGTGTGCAAACTTCTGACTCTTAGAGTATCATATTAAAACAGCTCACACACACACACACACACACACAGCTGATACTGTAAACACACTACACACATACTGATAGTTTAAACTTATTTAAAGTCAAAGCAAATGTAAAACAATGAACTATAAATTGTTTATTTTACTACACACACACGCACAGTTATTGGACAGAGCAGATCTTGCTCTGATTAGTCTCTTTTCTGATTGGTCCCTCATCCTGAGGATAGTCCACCAGCTCTGCTTTCACAATACGCTACACACATACACAATGCAAACAGAAAAATGAAGAAAAACAGGACAGAGGAAATAAGGTTTCATGCATTTAGATAAAGAGAATAAAAGAGTAGATTATACACAGATTAAATGAATAAAAATAACACAACAGATATGTCAGAGAGCACAATATGCGTCTGAAAATATGATGTCATATTTCAATACAAACTGATTTAAATGATGTGTTGTTCAGTACAGTGACACCTACACAGCACAGAAACACACACACACACATTCACACATGCACTCTCTTACAAACTCTTGCGCACACACACTCCCTTTAGTGTGTGTGTGTGGAATTGTCTCCAATCAGTACATGGTTAAGTAAATCCACATTCACACACTCTCTCTGATGTCTTCAGATGGTGTGTGAGGACAGAGACTGTCCTGCAGGAGTGTATGAAGATTGTCTCCTTACCTGTGACTGCTCCACTTCTGCCTTATTCAGCTTGATGCCCAAAATCTCTGCTGCCAGTCTCTGAAAACACAGACACACCTGCAAACACACACACACACTGATGAACAGTGATACAAGTTTATTCCTTTCATTATATCATATGATAAACAGATATATCTCCCTCTAACATCTTTAATGTCAATAGCTATTAGCTTCTAACTTGTAGTGTAGCTAATTACTTTATTAAAAGTGCAAATGGACTGTACCCACACTAAATAAATATAGGGTGAAAATAATCAAAGATGAAATATAATGTCTTTTATTTAAGTAAAGTATTGAGAAAGAATTCTGTCTGTGTGTGTCTGTTGTGTGTATATGTGAGCGTGCTGTACTCACAGAGTCTCCGGTCTTTGCCGACACAAACTGACTGACGAGTGCATTTTCCTGACAGAATCTTTGGTGCTTTTCTATCTTCACCGTCCGCATGTGCTCAAGATCAACTACACAAACAAAACACATACAAACACAATGAAACAGATAATGTTAGTCTGTGTGAGGAAACGCGAGGTAGAAATCTGATTTCAAGTCATACTTGAAGCACAAATTGAATTAAGACATGAGATATTACTATTTTTGTTGCATTATTAAAGTGCATTAAAGATCATAACATGTATCATAAATTATAATGTTTCCTAAACTTAAAATAAAATTCTGGAGGGAATGATGACTTGGCATGGGGACATAATGACGCGTGCCAATAATCAGTCTATGTTCTATAACATGTAAAATGGGAACATAAAAGGAATATTCTAAAAGCAGCTCATGTAAACACCTTAATTATAATATTGTCACATTCAGAATAAGGTCAATAATAAGATTACTGCTGTCCATGTACATTTCATGTAGTCATTTCTTGTAATGTACATTTCATGACTACTGTTGAAGAAGTTTCCCAAATGGAGAATGTCATGTCAGTACACCAATCTCATGTACAGTTTTCAGTTTACACTCAAAGTCATAATAACAGTTTGTATTAGAAGAAAACAAAACAGAAGCTTTATTACTGTGAACAAATTTCTGGACTCCATATGCATTTGCATTTTCATATTTCAAATGAAATATGAATTTGTTCTCTCCATGGATTAATTTTAGTCTGATTTACATGAGTAGATATGTCACACACATGTAAAGAGATAAGTACACGCATGTACTTGCACTCATTCCTCTACATGACCTCTAGAACACATACCTGCTGCTCCATCACACCTGTGTCATTTTCATTTTCTATTTTATTAATATGGCACTTTTTACAATGTTGCATTGCTTTACATCAGCTTTTTCATGAATGAAAAATAAAACACAGAAAACAAAACAAAAAAAATCATCAAACATGTACAACATGTTACATTGTTCATTATCAGATATATATTTAAAAAATAAATTGGGGATACTTAAAATGTAATTGGTTTAAGAATATGTTGACTGAACACATCTGAACCAGCTGTCACTGTGTGTGAAGACTCACACCTCTCTCAGTGGTCTGTGAGAGGGTAACGTATCCAGACTACAAGACTACAAAAACAGTATGTACTTCTGACACCATGAGACACTATGAGTCAATTAACATGACAGATGACAGGTATCATAATAAGCAAGATATGCTGTAGAAAGAAGATATAAATCTACAGAACAGGAGTGTAATATATATATATATATATATATATATAAGAGTATATATAAGAGTATAATATATGTAAGGGATTTGCAATAATGCCATAAATATCTGAACACTGCATAATGAAAAAGAAGACAAAAATAATGAAATAGTCGAGTCTTTAAGACTGTGGTTAGATCGCTACGCTAAAAGCAATATTAACAATTTACAAAACCCTTAGCCAAGCTAAATGTCATGTGATCATTACATCTGACTTAAAGCCTCAGCAGCCGTCAGCACAACTCTGATTTAATGATCGTACAAAAATGCCGCCCTGACACCCATCTGTGATGTTACAGCGGGGTCACCCACAGGTCAGAGCACAGGGGTCACACCAAAAACTCTCTGTGCTGTTTTCTGTGTTAGACACACCTGCAATAACAAGTGTGTGTATGTGTCAGAGAGAGAAAGAGAGAGAGATTTCTTTAACTAAACAAACAACCAGAAGCAGCCAGACATCAACACACACACTAACTGAAACAAGAGTTTATACTTTTCTATATAAATGCTTGTGTACCTAATACATACTAAAGAATAAAGTGTATGGCAGAAGATTTGTGTAACTTAACACTCATAATCCAGCAGATAGTTCAGGTCCCGTTTTATCTCAACAGTCATCAGTCAACTGCACCCACACGCATCAATGCTCCTGTCGGGCAGTATTAATACTCTGTCCTCTGTACAGCACAGATTACATTAATTAAATTAAAAGCCACAGATATTCAGGGAAATCAATTCCTGACAGGCCTTATTCATTACTGGTACGAATCCTCTCAGGTGTTTCGTCAGAGAAAATATTTTTTTAAAGCTTTTGTTACCAAATATAGAGCCCAGTTCTCTGGAAATCTTGGTTTACCTTTCAGTGTAATATAAAGAATAGCGTGTTATTATGGTATAAACCTCAAAAGCGCGCACACACACACACACACACACACACGTTAACTCAACACCTCTTCAACTGCAGCACAGCGGGCGAGCCTTTGTTTCTATGAAGCAGTGCAGCTCAAGTGGGCCGTGTGTGTATTAGGGGCCATTTTTCTGCCTTAATCTAATCTAAACCATCTTGTCCTGTCTCCCAGAGTCACTCAAGAACAACACCAGTGGATCCTCTAATCTCTCTCTCTGCACTTATCAGACAAAGGTCTGCTTCTCCTCACACAGTCTACTGCAGGACTTAGCAAACACAGAGACAGCAGTGAGAAGAGAGACAGCAGTGAGAAGAGAGACAGCAGTGAGAAGAGAGACAGCAGAGAGAACAGAGACAGCAGAGAGAACAGAGGCAGCAGAGAGAACAGAGGCAGCAGAGAGAACAGGGGCAGCAGAGAGAACAGGGGCAACAGAGGCAAGAGAGGCAACATAGAGAACAGGGGCAGCAGTGAGAACAGAGGCAGCAGAGAGAACAGAGGCAGCAGAGAGAACAGAAGCAGCAGAGAGAACAGAAGCAACAGAGAGAACAGAAGCAGCAGAGAGAACAGAAGCAGCAGAGAGAACAGAGGCAGCAGAGAGAACAGAGAGAACAGGGGCAGCAGAGAGAACGGAGACAGCAGAGAGAACGGAGACAGCAGAGAGAACGGGGGCAG
>JAZGTI010015819.1:0-13156 GCA_036877585.1 Botia kubotai
CTGGAGAACAGGATTATAAATGTGGAACACAAGCATTTGTGATCATTTGAAAGAGTCTCATTAACAGCCTGCTGAAGAGATTCTATCTCTGTATTCAACTTTATTTTGGACTGAATAAGGGTTGTCAAAAAATGAATACAATAAAAAATCTTAATAGCCCTAAAATAGGCTTTATTGTTAGCATGCAAAATATAATGTTTTTTCACTTGTTTTGACAGGGTTGGTAAGGGCAAGGTTTAATTCAACCAACCTATAAAACATCAGTAAAGCAGAACTTCAGACAAACTCTTACCCGTGAATATGGATATGAATGAATATGGCTCCCACTCCGCCTCCTCCGCACCATCAGAGGGAGCCCTCGCCTGAGTATTGAATCCACTCAAACTACAATTCTCATGGACCTACGTGCTCTGCTGACTACCTGTTTGTCACATGGATCTTGTTAGCGGGACTTTTTAAACGCCAGATCTCCATTGACTCTTTGCAATGTCTTGTATTGCTTTTTGTGTACATTTCAGAGCGTTTATTCCCTGTTGTTTTGCCTGGTTACGTTTGGACTGTTTATTGTTATTCTGTTTGTTTGCTGCCTGCCTCTTTGACTTTGCTTTGGATTATGTCTTGGATTGTTTGCTGCCTGCCCTGGACTGTGCTTGTTTAAACGCTCATGATTGTTTGCCACCTGCCTCGACCCTTGCCTGATATATCGTTTGTGATTTTGCCTCACCTCTTATATTGTTGTTTGCAGGTTTTTGACCCTTGCCTGTTTTGTGTCTTGATTAAACTGCTGCACATGGATCCTCACCCCTATGCATCTCCGTTACAGTTGCCATTATCAGGAAGTAAGCATTTGGCACTCTGTAATACTGTAAATAAATACTGCAATAAAGAAATTCACAATATTACAAAAACACTGAGAAAATCATGTTACATTGGCCATAAATCTGTAAACAAAACAGAGTGAGATGTAAGTGTGGAGCATTTTGTAATGCTTAAAGTAATTAGATGTTTGAAGTATTTTGTTCTCCAAAGTAATTAGATTTTAGTAAAAAACTATGATTATGATGACTATGATATGATTCATGTGTGCTTATGAATCACACACACATGAAATGAACCACAGATAAACAGGTTCTGAGTCTAACTTCATTGATTTTCTAAGGATACTTAGCTCAGCTCTCCACACACCTACACACACGAGAGACAGTCAGTAGAACACCAGCCTGTCTGTGGCACAGAGAAAGAGACACACACATACATAAGAGACAGACAGTAGTCCCCAGCACATCTGCTGCAAATAGAGAGAGAGAGAGAGAGAGAGACACACACACACACACACACACACACAGGGTAGACAGACAGTAGTACACCAGCCCCTATGCTGCACAGAGACACAGACAGACAGACACAAACATATATAAGAGACACACAGTAGTTCACCAACCCATCTGCTGCACAGGCACACATAAACACACACACACACACACACACACACACACACATGAGAGACAGACAGAAATACATCAGCCTGTTTGCTGCACAGAGACAGACACACACTTTAGAGAAAGTGAGACAGACAGGTTGAGAGCAGACAGGTTATGAAAAACAGACTAGGGTAAGTAAACGCTCTTAAGTCAAACGTGTGTTACCATGGTTATCACACTCTCACGTGGAAGCCCCTGTTCAAATGTTTGTTGTGAACAGATTAGATGTGAATAGATTGAATTAAACATCCTCTCCAAAGCACAAAGAATTGAGGGATGATATTAAATGGGTTTTACCCTGAAAACCTGAGGCTACAGACAGGGACAACATTTACTGGTGTAAGAGGAAAAACAACCAACTAGATATTTTTGAAACCTGATTGTGACTTCTGACACAGACCGGACACATTCATTATGTACGATGTATTCCTGCAAATATAGCTTGACAAAAGTCACTCTCAACACCTTGATGCGATGTCTGAAAAGCAACGCTCAGGATGGGATGTTTAAAAGATGACAGTTGTATGAAAGTGTTTTATCAGCTGAGGTGATAACGTTCTAGAAGGATATGAAGTGTGTTTATCTTTGATGATAAAGGAATCAAATATTTTAATTTCATACAGAATGTATGGCTTTGATTCTTAAAACCAAGCCGTTGCTGCCCTATTGTTTGTTTGAGCTGCTTATTGTTCTTTTACCGCTAGGTTTTATGGGTAATATAACAATGACGTCATTGTTTGAATTCGGATAATGTGACTCCGTTGCCATGGACACAAATGAACGCAAGGACTACTTCTGCATTTCTGAAAGCTACAACAATATTTAGGTAAGAACAATGTTGTACAATATACAATAAAACATAAATATAAGTATATAATACAAATAAGAAAAATAATACATTTATTAAAATCATAATCATACAGTCATGTGCAGTGATAGAAGTAGTTTGTGAAAGTGCAGAAAAGTTATTGTACAGATATGTTATTTACAATATTATTTACAGTTGGACAGATTATAAATGTTATATTGATTCTAATCGGATTGTTATACAGATGTACAGTTCGGGATGCTATGTAGTAATTTACAGTTATGTTGAGCAGTGTGGAGGTATGATACTTTAATTGTTCAGACTTAATATAGCCTGAGGGAAAAACTGTTCTTTTGTCTGGCTGTTCTGGGGCTTGGTTCTCTGTAGCGCCGGTCAGAGGGTAACAGTTTAAAGAAAGAGTGCGCAGGATGTGTGCGGTCCAAAGTGTATTTTTAGCCCTTTTCTCACTCTGGAGGTGTAGAGTTTATGGAGGAACCAGTGATCTTCTCGGCCATATATTATATATTACAAATAAACAAGCTAGTCCAGTAGATGACGCTGTGGCGAAATGTAACATGAGAAAGAGCGTCGCACGGGACAGCAGGGCAGCGGAAACGCCAGGAATCTGCTCAAAGATTGAACTATAATCGTCGTAAAATAATAGTGCTGCAGTGAATACGTGTGCAGCGCAGAACCATTACAACTGTAACAGGTTTGCGCGCTCGTGTTTGGAGTTTTGTATCTAAAACATGTCAAACGACGAGACGCTTCGCTCTTTAATGTTGACGCTCAGTTACGTGCTAATGAAGCGGCGCCGGGACGCAAGCAGCGCGGACGCCCAACGGCGACGCGAGGTTCAGCGGCGCGTCACACACAGACAGTATTTCCATCAGAAACACAAGAGGATGCTCATGGTAAACTTTCACTATTCTATAATGCCCGAATGTTATGGTTGCTCAGACAGATAGGGCTACAATAATATAAAATGCATTTTGGGCGTTTTCCAGTATAATAGCATGTTTTTGTCTTTATAAATCATTCTGTCTTTATAAAGCTTTACACTTCCAAAGAACTTACCCTTCCAAATGGTGTGGACCACACTTTTAACAGTCTATTTACTCCAATAGACTGTTAAAGTCAGGATTGTCTGTATGTGTTTATATGACTACTGGTTGAAAAACGAGAACCGAAAGTCAATACATGCAACCAAACACATTGTGTTGACATTATAATGTCCGAAGTATTCTCGACATCTTCAGCACTCATGGTGAAACATGCAGAAAACGTAATAGTTTTTTTTTTTTTAGATGATGATTGCGCAAACCTCTCGTCCAGTCAGTGACATACCAACACGGCCTACGCGAGTTTGGAGCAACATCGAGAGCACTGATTGGTGGGAGCGGGTGGTCATGAGGGAGTTCCAACCCTCTGATTGGCTTGAGAAGTTTCGGATGACTAAAGAGACTTTCTTTCTCCTTTGCGGTAAGCTGAAGCCCCGCCTCAATCGGCAAGACACTCGGCTCCGTCCCGCACTGCCCCTGGAAAAGCGCGTCGCTGTGGCACTGTGGCGCCTTGCTTCAAACGTGGAATATCGCACCATTAGCGGTCTGTTCGGCGTGGGCCACTCTACAGTCTGTAAGTGTGTGCGGGATGTGTGTCACGCTATAGTGTTGCTCCTCCGGCCGCTTTATCTCCACACACCCAGCGAGCATGAGTTGGAAGATGCAGCTCGACTGTTTGCCACCCGCTGGGGCTTTCCGCACTGCGTTGGTGTAGTGGGCAGCCTCCACGTACCCATTATAGCACCGTCCAGCAACACCGACAATTACTGGAACAGCCGCGGTTGGCTGTCAGTAGTCACGCAGGGCGCCGTCAACGGTCTGGGCCAGTTTTGGGACGTGTGTGCAGGATTCCCGGGCAGCACTGAGCACTCCGCAATCTTGCAGAACTCCACTTTATGGGCGCGTGCATGTGACGGCGGCTTTTTGCTGCACGACCCGCCTCTAAACTTCATGGGCCACTCGCTGGGGTACCTGATGCTGGGAGATGCAGGGTATCCTCTAAAGAGCTGGTTGTTGAAGAGCTACCCAGAGTCCAGTGAGCTCACAGGAGGTCAGAGGGCCTTCAACCGCAAACTGGAGCGAGCGCGGATCGTGGTGGATGAGGCCTTTCTGCGGCTGCGAGCACGGTGGCAATGCTTGCTGAAGCGCAATGATTGCCGCATGGATGTAGTGCCAACCATGATACTAGCGTGCTGTGTCTTGCACAACGTGTGTGAAGTGCACGGCGATGAGTTCGACAAGAGGTGGGAGGAGGCGGTGCGTCATGAGGAGAGCCTGCAGCCTGCTGATGAGGTGTCACCTTCTGCTGATGACCCAGACGCAGAGGGGGTCCGAGCGCTGTTCTGTGAATACTTTCTGCAACAGGAGAACCAGCAGAGAACATTAGCCTGCTGAGAAGTTAAGCTTTTTAGATATATTAAGTGTCAGGTTGTCGGAATGTTTTGTTTTTGAGAAAGACATGTCCAGCATGTAAATATTTACCAAAACAACACCACTGCTAGTGTGACCCTCTACCTAACAACAAAAACAAGGTCAAAAAATACCCTTCAGTGTTGTTATTCTTTATTTTGTCACTGTTTTAAGAACTGTGGCATACAGACACACAGGGATCTGAAATGTTAACAGGTTTTTAAGACATCATTTACATTTGTTATGTTATAAACTTGAATGCTGTTATATTTTCACGTGATGTTTGGAGAATCATTAATGTAACATTATTGCAATGAATCATTTTAGTATGTTTTAAGTACAACAATGTATTTGTATTGCAAAGTTTTGATAAGCATTATCTAACACTGTTTTATTAAACAGATGAAAATGGCCTTTATGTCTTCATAATTCCTTAGGTAAATTGTGAGCATGAAGTGGGTCAAAGAAAAAAAATCTGTCAGATTATAAACATGTATAAACATGGCAGGTTCTGACTGATGGAATATTCGTATCTGATCAGATAGTGTCTTTGAAAAGTTTTGTCATGTGTCATTTTTTTAACTTGGCTCCTAAGATTATAAAATATAAAATCAAGTAAAAAGTAAAGAGTCATCTCTGTACACACTGAGCAAATCTTAATTATTACTTTAAAAAGCTTTCTGCAGTTTGTGCATTGTGTCATTGACCCCAATGCAACTGTACTGTTTACTCTGTGTAATCAATGTGTACTGCATGTTTTTACACTACCGTGTCATTAATGCATGGATGCAGGGTAATTGCGCACCTTCTTTTTCTGCACACTAACATTGTCTTGGACAGTAAATCCATCTTAACAGCGCTTACTATAACATGCCAGCCATGGGGTGGCACAATTGAAGATTATTGTAAGGATTATTTCTTATTCCTCTGTTTAGTGGATATAAAATGAAGGACAAGGGCATTCGTCATTATTTGATCTATAAAACACAAGCCCCAAGATGAGAACATAAGTAATATAGTGATCATATAAATTTATGTGTAGTTATATCTCTTTTGTTTGGCAAATGGGTTTGTTGCCACTCTTACGAAAGTGAAATGTGGGCTGCTAGGAGGATTATCTGTCTGGAGAGAGACAGAGATACTGATGCGCTTTTACATCCACAAGCTCTCCTGTTAAGCTGCAGCAGCCTCATTGCAGAAGTGACCTGGAACAGCACACGCAGCAGGAAGTCGACATGTGGCATCCCATCATGATTGGCATTGTGGTGGCCAACACCTCTATGACTATCATCTTCTGGACCTTCTTGCTGTCAGAGGTCTTCTTCAAAGAGGCTGAAACTGAGGAACCAAAGGCCACAGCTTCAGTCACCCCTGCGTAGGGCCCGTTAGCATGTAGATATCAAGCAGCTCTCGTTAGGTTGCATACAGCTTCATAGAGCTTCTGTTGGATTTTTTATCTAATTCCTTTTAGCTTTTGGACCTTTTTGTTTCTATAATAAACAGTGACATTTGTGAATCGTGGGTTCCAGGACTACAGACTCCATTGCAGGTAAGAGGCATGCATTTATGAAACTTATGTTCTAACCATGTTGTCAAATAATGCATTACTTTATATAAACATGCTCGCAGTGGAAAATTGTAATGAGGAGTTGATGGGGAGACACAAACGCCGTTTTTGTTGGATTAATGTGTTTCACAGTAATGTTCATTCAGTTTTGTTACACTTGAAAAAAGTGAAAAGTTCATCACTGATGTCCTTCAGTAATTCTCCACACAAAGCAGAGAGAGAGAAAAGGTATTATCTGTGTCAAGGGCTGGTTAGATCCACTATTGGATTAGTTTTGGAGGCGATTATGCCAATGTCATTTATAAATACAATCATTGGATTATAGCAGATCATATCGTGAGGGTCGCCGACAAGCCACTGCAGACGTGTAGAGGAAACTCAGGTGAAAATCATGCTGCATCCTCTGATGATTATTATCGTCACATTCAACACCTGCATCACCATCGTAGAGTGGTCCTTCCTCATGCATGAGGCCATGAGGTTAAATTCAGAAGATCCAGATGCAGATCAATAGAAGCTTCTAACTCAGTAGCACATGGAGTTGTCTAACGTGTGTGAATTGTGCAAAAACATATGGCAAGGTAAGAAAACTGCTTTTAAAATGACATTTTACTGGGGTGAAGTAGACGCTAATACTACATTACTGTACACTACATTACTGTATTAACTTGTGTGAGAGGTTTATAAAGCTGAGTTTTAAAGATGCTTTTTGATTTTCATACAAATCAAACATTTACACTCATTACAACACTCATAAAATCACTCATTACAACATTAAGCAGAAAAGTTTTGCATTGGTCATAATCTGCTAACTGTTCTTTTTTCCTAGTATTTCATCCATCCACCTTCCCTCTTTATGGATTAGATCTTGGCAATGTGTCGGTACACACACACACACACACATGCAGTGATGGACTAAGTATGTGTAAGCAACATTGAAGATTCAGTTTTATTCTACCCAGTCTAGTGTGTTCTCTTGTAAATTAATGCTGTAGACTATTTTTCATTGTCTTATTTCAGATTGGCTCTTAGGCCATCAGACTGATGCTGGTGATGCTAAGACAGGCCAATAGGATGAAGTGGATAAAGGAGAAAGAACGAGTCGGACTGCTGTAAAGATTCTTGCCATCTGCTTCTAACAACAACTCAACACATCTTCAAAATCACACAACAGCTTAAAGCCTGTCCAGCCTCATCAGATCACATCACTGTAGTGTCATATTTTACTGTTTCAGTGTTAAATATGTTTCTAGCAGGACAGACTGGTGCTTAGAACAGATCTTAGAAAGGTCTTCCTGCTATAGAAAAGCTAAACGTATGTAAAATTCTCTCTGTGTATAAGTGGGCATGGTTACTGTGCTCTGAATCACTGTGATTGTGACGTCAATAAACTCTTGAAAGAATTCTGGGATATTCTACATTCACTCTGAGGTTCAGCACTGTATGACATAACACAGATGTACCATTGATGTGGGTGTATTAGGATGACAAAGAAAAATCTCCTTATTTCAGGAACTAACATCTTATCGTGTCTGATTCATCTGTATTGGCCTGTCACTGGATTTTCTTATGCCCATCTAGGGTAAATAAATGGTAAACGTTTTTTCTGTAGTTCAGTTGGTGGAGCATTGCGCTAGCAATGCAAAGTTTGTGGGTTTGATTCCCAGGAAGCACATGCACTGACAAAATGTTTAACTTAAATGAACTGTAAGTCACTTTGGATAAAAGTGTCTGCCAAATGCAATGTAAATAAGGCTGGATTGTCCTTCTTACCTTAGTAACAACAAAGCTTAAACAAACCTGTTAACTTCAGACACTGTGAGCGAAGATTAGTTGTAGAGATTTAAAAAAATACTTTAAAACATTAGTGTTTTTTACAAATTACAGTAACAGGAATGATACCAATAACTCTTTCCTCACACAGGTAAAACATCAGAGACACATCATGTATAACATGGTACTTTTAGAATCACTGTTACTTTACTAAACTAATGTTGGCCAATTTTGTTGAAATGAAATACCTTTATATCTTTTGCTCCGTCCTGAATCAGTCACCATTATATTGTCTAACAGAGCTGTTCAATCCTTTCTTTAATAAAAAGATACTATTTTTAAATAGCAACCACATATTTGAGCGTTTTAAAAAACATTTAAAAAAACATGTAATATGCTCATGAAAACAACACACCAAGGGAATGTGAACTTTAGGGTCCTTTGGGTAACATCGTTAACTATTTTGTCTTGTGAAAATATCTTATGTACCCTTGTGTACAAAAACAAAGGCGCTAAAAATGTTCTTTGCAGCAGTGCCATAGAATAAGCATTTAAAGTTCACCATAGTTCACCTTGCAATTCAAGTTTCTTACCTTTGAATAGTCTTTAAAACCTTTTCAAAGAACCATTTGTGCGACAGTAACCTTCTGTTAAAGGTTCTTTTTGTAACCATACAGACAAACAAAGAACCTTTTAGGAAACTTTATTTTTAAGAGAGTAGCTTCTGAAGTGTAGTAATAAAAAAATCTCTTAAATTTTGAATTTTGTTCATAAATGTAGGAGACTAAAGGGGTGTGCATTGTATTTACTATAATCCAGTACATTGTGTCACTTTCTGACAGCAGCCATGACTAAACCGATAACCATTACCAGACAGTAAGACATTTTAAAGCTGGATAATAACCGCTGATAAACCCTTTGACCTTCAGAGTCTCAGCCAATCACAGCACAGCATTTACAACTCCTCCAGACTTGCAGTGTGTGCATGAACAGTGTATTTAGCTCAGGTAGGTGTGAAAGAAATTATGGTTTTATTATGAATACTATGATGTCATCTGCTTAATCAGGGCTAGTAAAGTAACTGTATGCGTTTGGCTCTTAGGACCACATACACATTTACAGTATGTTTGTGTGTTTGAAATGCATATGGAATTACAACTATGGTTTCAAAAGCAGTAGGAGATATAATTTGTGATGTGATGGACTGTGAATGAAATGTTGTTTGTCTTTCATGATCTGAGAGCTGATGGCAGGTCCCGGTGGTCTGTCCCCCCATGAAAATGAGGAGGAGGTGTTCTTTAAAAGCTACATCCCACCAGCTCGAGATGCCATCCATCTTCCCATTCATGTCTTCTACATCATCCTCGCTTCCATCATCATAGTAACAACTCTATATGCCATCATCGGACACCTCATCAAAGACCTGATGCATGACTTAGCAGGTAATTTAGAACAGTATATCTAAATGGTGTGAAATGGGCATGTATATTCCTGTAAAACATGCTGCAGTAAATGAGCAAGACTGTTTACAGCATCACAGGTCAGAGATACACGTCTATAGACTGTTTACAGCATCACAGGTCAGAGATAAGCATCTGTAGACTGTTTACAGCATCACAGGTCAGAGATACACGTCTGTAGACTGTTTACAGCATCACAGGTCAGAGATATACATCTGTAGACTGTTTACAGCATCACAGGTCAGAGATACACGTCTGTAAACTGTTTACAGCATCACAGGTCAGAGATACACGTCTGTAGACTGTTTACAGCATCACCGGTCAGAGATACATGTCTGTAGACAGAGATACACATCTGTGGACTGTTTACAGCATCACAGGTCAGAGATAAGCATCTGTAGACTGTTTACAGCATCACAGGTCAGAGATACACGTCTGTAGACTGTTTACAACATCACAGATCAGAGATAAGCGTCTGTAGACTGTTTACAGCATCACAGATCAGAGATAAGCGTCTGTAGACTGTTTACATACATAAATATTTATATATTCATATATATACTATATATACTATCTATGTCATGAAAAAGTTAGCTTCATTTATGCAAAATCCAATTTCTTATTTTTAATTTTGGGGTGAAGATTCAAGGGAGTTTAAAATGTTTCTCTGCTGTATAGCCAAACCAAAGCCATTCTGTTGTCATGGTTACCCATAGATTATCTGTTTGGAAAGCAGCCAGAGGGAGTTCAGATCAACCTGTGTGAGACCAAAGACAAATTCATGCCGGACTGGTGTCCTGAGAGCAGTCCAGAGCTAGAGGAATTGGCCCGCGTTGAGGAGAGCAGAGTGATGATGGAGGGGTGCAGACACACACCAGCCGCCTGGATCATCTTTGATGGAATCGAGCCCAGAGCACCGCGTACCGGGCCGCGGGTCGCATTCGGCAAGAATGTATAGAGAATGAAGACTCTATACAGAAACAGGTGGAGTTTATTTATAAACTCTGGAATTATGACACTAGAATAGAGCAGATCAAAGCTTCCAGCCAACAGAACTGAGGCAATACAGCATTAATATTACTGCAGTACAACATCCAGCTTTTTCTTGGCATCAAAAACATTGCCTCTTTTAATATTTTTTAACAGCATTAAATAATAAATGTAGTGTAGAATGCACTGTAGAAGTGCATTAGTTTAGCTGTAGAGACACCTGCTGAGGAACAGAGACAACTCCACCTCTGTTTGATCACTCATGTAATTCTTATTAGGGTTAGAATGTTGAGTTTCAAAAGTCAACACTTATTAAATGTTCAAATTGATTAATGAATACATTTAAAAGTAGCAATAGGAATTTGTGTAGGAATATTTGAAACTACCAGTATCTTACATTTATGCATTTGGCAGACGCTTTTATCCAAAGCGACTTACATTGCATTATATTATACATTGATTCTGAGTATGTGCAATCCCTGGGATCGAACCCATGCCCTTGGCGTTGTTAACACCATGCTCTAACCACTGAGCTACAGGAAAGCTATAAAGCTTGTTGTCTATATAATGCACATATACTAGAACAATGTTATAATGTTCTGAAGAGTAGGTGGTATGAGTGCTATTAGCATGATAAGTAAATGGCACACTTTGTGAAATAGGTTATTGAATAGGTAATGGGTAATAGGGAATAGGTAATGGGTAAATTCTTTAAGATTTGCAAGTATGTTAGTGATTGCTTTGCACTAAGATTGTTTAACCAGGAAAATAATCAGTGTTTTTTTTTTCATTTTAGAATGCCACCAGCCAGATAAGACTGACCTATCTAGTGTGTATGATGTCATTGGTTCCATTAAGATGGACTTTGATACAAGTGTTGAAAAGAATTGTGGAGATGCTGCGAACTTAAAAAAAAGAATAAAGGTATTGCTGTCCCAAGACTGTTTTCTTCTGGACAGGCTATCACTAATGATGCTGTCTCTCTCTGTACCCAACTGCAGGACTTACGAATGTTTGTGTCAGAAATAGAAAACACTGCAGACATTGTGGTAGAGGCTAAACTTACATGCAGCAAGTGAAATAAATGGCTTGTTTGATTATCATTATTGTGTGATTATTATTGTGTGGATATATAGGTTACTGTTATGGGGCTGCATAAGCACCTTGCAAATGAACCTTTGGATGTTTTTTGCATTCGTTTAGATAATAAGTACAATCACTGAAATTCTCCTAACCAACAGGCCCAACATTTCAATATTACAACATTACCAAACAAACATACTGAAATTGTTACGGTAGTGTTTGCAGAGCTTGGGATAACTGAGATTCAGGAGCGGAACGCGGGATACATAACAAAAGATATTTAATAATAGAAAAAGACATACAAACCCTAACCGTTCCAAACAAGGTAATAACAACAAAAGGCGCACAGTAGCGAAGCTTGGTTAGGCCACAGGGAAACAGGCAACAAGAACCCAAAATCACACACAAAACATGAAAACAATCCACAATAACCGACAAACTAAACCACAAAAAGGGGAACCTAAATAGTGCTATCAATTAGCATGTTACAGGTGATTGTGATTATCACACAGGAAGTGAGTGAAAACAGGAAAAAAACGGAACCCTTAGGGTTAGGGTTAGTTAGGGTTAGGTTTGTGAAATTACAACAGCTTCCCCCATGACAGTCTCACCAGACAGCACGGTTTGAAGTAGAAAGACGGAGGTACCACAGCTTCAGAGAAGACTGTGGACGTGGGCACGGGCCGGCACATGTATGTGAATGTCGATAAACTCCTAATTACTTTGGTTAATTCCCATTTCGATAAATAGTGGCTCTACCAAGAGCCTACGGCTTTCTGCACCGCTTGTCGTGTCCTACTTCCCCAACTCCCTGTGAGGGAAATTGTGAGACACATTATCAGTAGTAGTATTCCCCAAGATCCTCGGATGTTTCGGCCTTAAACTATTAGACACCTTCCCTTGTGGTGGCCCGCCATAGGGGGATCAGTCCTAGGCATATGTCCCGTAGCCAATTGTCTAAATCTCTCTTGAGACCCACAATGCTTCAGTTGGAGTCCCAATTGAACATCTATCGTTACGTCTTAACATTTGTGAAACCGACACCGCAAGAAATCTAGCATCTTTCACCCCATTACCAATTTGTCTTACTGAAATCCCTCCTTGGTGTGTGGTAAAATGGACTGCTGTGTAAGTCATGCTAGCCATCCAAAAAAGACTGGGCTCCAATTAAGGCCCTTTTGCCCAAGGCCACCTTCTCTGCGTGCTGTCCTAGTGGACCCAGAGAGGCTGGATTACCTACCGTCCCTCTTTTCTTAAAGCAACCGTTCGTTAGCACCGCAAGGTTTCCAAGTTGTATTAAGAAAAGGCGAGGTTGTCAACAGGCGGGTGTCAAAAGACACCAGGCTTCTACCCACAGATTCCCCTAAGAGTTTTTTCACCCAAACAGACATCACACTCATCTGAGCACAACCGCTGAGCTGCCAAACCCCTGTCTGTCTACCCCACAAACACCTTTGTATATTTTCTAACTCTACCCTTCACGTCTCTGGTGACTACCCATGTTCCTGTGTTTTATGCTGATC
>JAZGTI010015820.1:0-13155 GCA_036877585.1 Botia kubotai
TTTTTCTTTTATCAGAGCATGGACGGAAAACATGAGACATGGTGAAAGAGTGAGATTAACATAAATGAACAATAAGCATGAATGTTTTGATTGTGATAAACTGATCTGTGAGTACCCTCATTTGTGATAAACTAAGCTGTGAACACATCTGTCAGATTAAATTCAAACAATCAAATCCAGTTGATAAATTGCTTGGCTAGACTTTTGAATGTTTTTGATTAGTTCTGTGTTGTATGGAGTAATTTCTTTGTCTATTTTCATTATTGTTATTTTAAGCCATCAGGATGGAATTTGTTTAATGTAGTTGCTCATTAGTAGGGTAATTATGCATGTTTAATCTTGGTGCTGATTGGCCCCCTAACCCCTTACTTCCTGCCAGCATTGAAACACTTCGCCTGTCAATCAATTAATCTATTTTGAGAACTAATGACACTGTAATTACCATAATTAACCTCAAGAGAGAGAAAGAGAGCAGAGAATGAGAGACATAAAGAGAGAGAAAGACATCTGTCCATGTTTCATTCTCAGCCATTGCGCCCGACTCTCTGGAATTGAAATGAGCATTTTCATTGGCTAGTTAATGTATCATCACTGCATATTCTACAATGAATGCTAATCACGGTCATTACGCACCCTTTCTTCACTTGTCTTGGAGCATAAGTGGCTTCTATTGATTTACATGAGGGCCTGTCACCTTAATACTTGGTGATGAACTTGTTTTTTGTTTCAGTGCCATTAAACACATGAATCCTTTGTTCACCAAAGACATACCACATAGGGGCTTTCAATTCGTTTTATGAACCTCCTACATTCTCTTCTGCATTATAGGTGAGTCTATTCCCAAATCTGATATGAATTCTTTCAAGCTTAATGCTGCTGGCTAAAAGGCTGACATTGAGAGGGTATGCTTGGTGTGCTCTTAAGGAACATTGTGTGAAGGGCCTGTGTGTGTATGTGTGTTCACACAGGGCCCCTGGGAGTGTCCTGCAGTTGGACACGAGCAATGAAATCCCTGCTCAATTATACCAGTACAGCCCGCGGACACAAGGACACACAGACATACACAGCCAAGCCATATTACATTAACCCTTATCAGACCTCATCCTCTGTATATTAACCCTTCAGTGCTCACATTCAGTTCATTAAAGCCTCAAGGCCATACTGGTGTCCCACTGACAGTACAACTGCCACCACTAACATTTTACTACTGTATGACAAACACACGCACACATTTACACACACACACGTTTGTTTTTCATGTTTTATAAAGACATTTCATAGACGTAATGGTTTTATACTGTACACATTGTATATTTGTCCCCCTACACGAGCCCTAGCCCTTAACCGTACCATCACAAGAAAATGATCCACTATTTTAGATTATTAGAACGAATCATTCTATATGATTTATGCTTGTTTCGTCATAGGGACCAAAAATGTCCTCACAAGGTCAAAATTTACTGGTATTACTATACTTGTGGGGATACCTACTATACAATTGGTCCCCATAATGGCCCCCAAATTGGTCTCCAAACTCTGTAAACTGTTATTTATTGTTCTGTGATACACAAAAGGAGAATTCTTTTACAGGTCAACGTGACCTTGACTGTCAAGTTCCTAAAAGACAAAAAAACATGAAAGTATCATAAAAGTAATGCATATGACAGACTTCAGAGGACTTATATAGTGAACAAGTCATATTAACTGAGGCTTTTATGGAGTTTTTGTCATTTTTTAAAGCATTACATCACCTGGGTATTATAAAATGGGCAAGTGATAAATAAGGATTATTAAAAAAAAAATCTACTTTCATGTTAAAAATAAAAGCAGTACAAAAGTTTGACATATAGGCAAGAAAAAAACAATTTTTATTTTTAGGTAAAAAGTCTAACACTGCTAATTAAAAGAAATTTTACAAAAATACTGGCAATAAAACAAATGTGGCAGTAAGGCACTAAAAAGTGATTTAGCAATTTGTTCATCTCAACACTTTGTCATGGATTACAGAGGAATTCTGAAACTACCCTGTTGCCCAACACATATTATCAATCTTGGAAATATTACCAGTCTTTGCCAAAAGCAACAAGCAGAGTCCTGCTCAAATGAACATGAACAGACTGCAATTCTAATGTTGCCAAAAGCATTCTGTTAAATCAGCAATAACCTGCACAGAGGCAGTATCATAGACACATACACACTCATGTCAGCAGTTATCAATTATTTAACACATATATTTTTATACATAAGCAAAACCTCATTTCATCGTTTGTTGTCTAAACCAAAGCCATTTCTTTATTCTGTGAATAAATACATGCATATGTGTGTTTTAAATAGTGCTCTAAGCAGCCTCGGGTCTTTCCTGTCAGACAGGAACTTTGCTAAGAACTGCTTCTGGGATGAGAAGGTCAAAGATTTGTAGCAGCTTGCAGAGAAAATGCATACAGAGATCAGTAACCACGCCACCCTTCCCTCTCTGTTTCCTAGAAAATGTTTTCACTTCTAATTTGCATCAGTTTTGATGAGATGAATGTTTGAACAAAACATCCATAACAGAGAGAGAAAGAGCGGGAAAGAGAAAGAGGGGGGCTGATTGAGAAAGAGCTCGCATCTGTAGAGGTTATGCTAAATGAAGGTTAAATTGCTTTTGCTTGTCACAGTGCATAAACAGCTAAAGATCCACTGCAGGGTATTTAGAAAATCCCAAATCACACACATGTTCATAAAGACACATATTTACATACACAACAGACTTCCAAACAACACGCTGCATTTTATTCTTTGTTTTTTTGAATGCGTCATACAGGAAGATCATACACAGAATGATTCTAGGCTCTTTCTATACATATGCTCCATCTTCATCATGATCATCACCAAAACAGGAAACCTGAATATACAAACACCCACATCATACACATCTGCAAACAAGGGCTTTTGAAAGCCCAGCTGCTTGAAGAGGTGGAGATGGGGGCATTTCCTCAGAAATGCTTTCAAAATTCCAAAAGCCTGGTCCATTAACAGCCGAATCTTTTAAAGGAAATGCAGTAAGTTTTTGTGTTGCGCTGGTCGATATATGGCAGCTGTGGACACAAACAACTTTCAGCGAAAATGCAGAATTACCTAAACGATTTTAGTTACCATCTTAAAATCTTGAGGTTACCGAGATTTAGTGAGAAACATTCATCTGGTCATGTGATCTCAACATGTCAGCCTCCATGAGGTAGCCTGCTTCAAACAACTTCAGATATGACTAAGGTTTTTATTTTTATGTGAATGTACAGTATCATATTTGTCCCAAAATATTATTATTTGTTTGTGTAAAACTTATGTAATGGGGAAAAAATTACTAAGTGCCCCTTTAATTGGCTGTGGGATCTTGCTTTGACTGCGAACTATTTTGTACAATCTCCAATGATAAGTTTCATTTATCTTGTGCCACTTACAATATTGTACATCCAAATATATTCGGAGTCATCAGATATTCAGTTGGTCTTAAGTATTCTGGGCTTTGCTTCAAGGTCAGTGTGTGTGCGTGTGTGTGCGCGTGAGGGTGCATAATCACTATTCCTAAGTGCCCTAGAGAGGGATGTCAGCTTTAAACATTAAAACAGATACTGACAGTGTGTTTACCAGCTAAAGCATTCCTTAATTCTTTAGCAGAGAAACAAGCATATTCCGAAACCCTCCTACCAACAGTCAAGCCTCTAATCTTATGTCTTGCGTGGTATTCCACTACAAGGTGAAACTTGTTCTGACACAAGCGCACAGAATGAGCGAAATAAATAAGCCCTTTACATTTATCAAATAAGGCCAGTAACTGCTGTTTGTAGACTGATTAGAAATAATAAGCACCTGCTTTAATGTATCAGCTTCAGGAACATGAAGGATTTAATTCAGTTTGACTGCATCTGTATGGCCTTTTTCACGCCTGCTATAAACAGAGTACAACAGAATTTGGCTACAGGATTGTTATGCGTCATGATGTTTCTCATCCACTACACTTGGTTCATCATCACTGCAGCCAGTAAACAACTGGTATATCAAAGCAAATATTTCATACTCTTGATAATCAGCTTGGCTCTGTTGCACTACGGAGCTGTATCCTACAGGCGTGCCAATGTGGATTTTGATCTGGATTAAGGATCATGTCGGCCACATTTGTAAAAGTGAATTGCATTGCTTGTGCTCTGGAATGAGTCAGCCCAGACTTGTTGAGGTCATTCATCTATTTAAGCTACAAGAACAACATGAGGCATATAACATAATGCCTAACTGCTCCTTAACTGCATTGCTTTAAAATCTCAGTGGATTACTTGGTGACTGTTTAATGGGGTTTCCTACATAAAAAGAAATACCAAGGGCTGTCTATTGGGGATGCTTATTTTCTTCAGTGTACATTACAGCTGTTGGCGCAAACCACAATCATGTAAGGCATGTATTATATTTTGAACATTGACAAGACACACAAAACAAGTGTTGAAATTGTTTTCCTGATGATGTGCATTTATATAGTTATTAGTAGAGGTGGTGAAGCATTATAAACACAAAAAATGGGATTATGTCTTTATGTAATGTCAGGATCGCACAGTGTCAGTTTACTACAAAGTGCATTTACATTAGCCAGGGAGCTCCTTATCACTCCTACATTTGTGTGAAACCAGGAGTCGCTTAGATGTTTGCCATGGTGTTTTTTTCATGAAAGCTATTTTGATAACTGTGACTGCAATGTTACATCAGAGCAGCACCTCTGACATCCACCAAGCATCTTACACACGTTCCTCTCCCTCAACATAAGGATCAGAGATCCTTAAAGCATTAAAGACAGTAACCCTGCATGGAACAGGCCAAACATACGCATAAACAAATAAAACACTCCAGGAATGTTTTTAGCTTAAAGCAGCGCTTGGATGGAGACTTAAGTCCCAATGCGGAAGTTTTATGGCTCTCTGAGCTGCTATTGCCAGCCAAGAGGAGATATGCTTCTAATCCCTCTCTCTGTCTCTCAGTGTTTATCGCCAGGACAATCTGCATATGGTATTGTCATTTTCTTTTCTGCAGTTATGTACTAATTACTGAGAAAAGAGAGAAACAAAGAAAAAGCTCCTGTTTTGTTTGAATAAGGAACGTATAGTACTGTGTTATTTGAGATCAGCATTCCAGAAAGTCTTCAGTCTGTGTGCAGACACACACTCACACACACAAACGTGCCCCCCCCACACGCACATCTCTCAGAACAATATAACAAGAATAATATTTTTTTTGAAAAATATTTAAAGAAATGATTCTCCCAAAATTATGAATGATTTACTAACTTTTGTTTCACAACTCTCTAAATTGTTATTTCTTGTTCTATGATACGCAAAAGGAGAATTTATAAGGCAGGCACACGCTTACACACAAACGCAGAAAACACACACACCAATGCTGACCTAGCTATCTGAATTGGGACATAACATAGACTTATGTTGTTTTTAAATAAATTATAATTCCTAAAGACTAAGCCTTGCTAAAATCCTAAACCTTCCCCTAAAAGAAAACTTACAAAAAGTTTTACAATTTCAAAACACTCACTTGTAAGATGTTAAAATTTAAAGCGAGCTAAGTAGGTATTATTTATTGCATTTATGAGTCAGCTCCCAATAGGAAGCTTTGCAAGATTTAAGAGACATTTCAGAGAATTTTATTCAGCTATTGTTTCCTCRAGTATATCTAAAAAATCAATACACATTTTGAAGTGATTTTGTACAGTAAGGCTGTCATTAATCACAAAATAAACCCCTCTTGGATGATCAGGACCCTGACATGAAGCAGCTTTATTTTGCGATAATGACCCAGCTACATAACTACTTACAAAAAAAGTAAATGAATGCAATCTTGATTCAATATGAAATTATTTTTTTGTAAAAAGAAAGAGACGACTAGAAAAGACATGAAACTAGATCAGTGTAGGAGATTTGTTGCCAGTGACAACATTCCAACACAGAGTTTAGCTGTCATTATAGAAAAATATTTGACCACACAATGCTTTCATTGACCAATCAGAATCAAGTATTCCAGAGAGCTCTGTAATAAAACGAAATACATTTACAAACATACAAAAGCCACCACTATTACTTTTCTTGCTGGTGTTTGCAAAATTATGGAAAACAGGAGCAACATCAAACTTCGATCACAATGAGAAAATGGGGGAAAAAGGAATATGTGTCATATGAGAATGGAGCAAAGCAGATTGCTGATTGACTTCTGAGTGTCAGCAAAAAATAAGCACGGGCACACATATCCTGAGGTACATGTTAGAGCTACATGAAGATGTAATGACAAAGCAGGTAACTATAAAAACAATTTAATCAGCTAATCAAAGCCCTCACACACACACACACACACAAACCCTCTACTGTAGGCCTATTCTAAAAGCATATTCAGCCTAATCAAGGTCTTTATGTAACCCAGATATGCCTATGATTCAGGCACCCAATATCCATCACCCACACACACATGCACACACACATATGCCATGTGGCTACTGTAGATTCAGGCTCTGTTCTCTCTCTGTATCTCAATGATTCTGAGCGTATAATGAAGATAAATGAGTATTGCCAGACCACCACACTCTCTCGCTCACTGTCGCTCCTGTTCTGCTGTGGGAGGGAAGGAACAGACCCAGAATTGTGGTTATGGCTGGCATTTGCCAAAAATCATCTTTCGGACTCCAAGGGAAAGATTAATTTATTCTAAATAAGTGCACATTGATTTTTATGGCTGTGTTCTGTGAGAGGGAATAATGTCTGTGAGTCATTAAAAGACAGGACTCAGAATGAAAAGTATGCCAGCATCTCCAGGCAACACTACACACACACACACGCACACACACTATCTTAATGGAGACATTCCATAGACTTTTATTGTTTTTACACACAGCTAGTTATAAACACTATAACCTAACCCAAACTAACCCTAACAGAAAACTTTCTGCATTTTTACAAATAAAAACGTTTATTTTTATAATACTTTTATTTACTGTGTTTTATAGCATTTTTACAAATAAAAACTTTATTTACTGTATTTTATAGCATTTTTACATAAACACATTTGTCTCTGCATTTACATGAACTGTGCCCCTTTGTAATCTCCCTGAGTTCACGCTCTTGTTTTCTGTAAATGTCTGTCCCACTGTCTCTCTTCCATCTACCTACAGTAAGATTATAAGCAATGATAAATGTACTTGATACACAGATGCTTTGATATTGCTTTTCACTGGCCAGAGGCTGGTGAAAACATACAGCAGAGTTACAACACTGTAGCTGATAATATCAACCAAGATGAGATAAATGATTAATCACCCAAATAAACAAACAAGTGGTAGGCAGAGCATTTTTTCATACTGTGTTCACCCTCTGGCAATTGTACAAATCTTCTGTACTTCACCATAGCCCTTGAACACAAAACAAATAATGCAATTATATTTGATGTGTTTATGCTTTTGGTCTGTCTAATCTAATACAATGACTGTTACTGTGTTACCACTAGCGGCCCAGTGAATACAATTTAGATATCTTGCCAAAGGGTTTGTTTACAGCCACAGCATTTTACCTCAATTAATTATGAATGGTTGAATTCTTATGTTTTATGTTCAATAAAGGGGAATTTTTTTACATTTTTTAATCTGGTTTTAAATTTTGTGTTTGTGTTTGGTATAACAATTGACAGAGTATTCACAGAGATTAGTCCATCAACAGCTAGCCACAGTAATTTGATTTTGCTGAGCAACAACCAAAGTGCTGATATTTAGTATAACAGCACTGGGAGGGACAACACCTCCACTTCTCTGTGTTTGAATTGTTGTAGACTGAAGATGGTTAGTGGTGTGAAGTGAAAGCAGAGGGAATGCACGGAGTGGGGTTTTGCTTGTCAGCAAGTGTAGAGTAAATGGTAAACAGGATATGGAAAACCCGAACTGGAGTTGGAGCAGAGTGATTACACAACATTTTTAGTGAGAAGGGGAAATTGCTGTCGCTCCACTCACATTCCTGGTTCCAATCTCAGTGTTGCTTGGCAACATGAAAAGGCTGGTGTTTAGCTTCCTTTGAAACTATTTTCATTGGCGGACGATAGTTATATACGTTGAAACTAACCAAAATTTTGTCTGAAACTAAATTAATCAAGAAAGTATTTTTTGTTTATAGAACTGCTGTATACTGTAAACACATACAACCGTCCTGCTGTACAGGACAAATCAAAGGCTTTTAGGATAATGACTTGTGACTTAACCTCATAGCAAATACGCAAAAGTATATTGAAGTCTTTACGTTTTTCAAATTCATGTGACACACACACAGAACGCTGTGACAGATGAAATAAATGTCATAAAAGACAACTTCCTCAAAGTGTAAAGCACACAGAACTCTTTTATGTTTTTCATCTCATTGGTAGCTATGGAGAGATGAGATATGAATATTAAATCACATCAAAAGGAAATACCACTTCTTTTATCCTGTAAACGTAACATTAAAAGATGAATTATGGATCAACTTAAATTTGCAGAGTTTGGGCTCTGTGTCCAACAGATTTCTTCAGTAATCTCATACATGTCTGTTAGTGACCCGTTCCCTCTTTAACTGACCCACTTTTACACACACACAACTGAAACGGGTCACTTGGAGTTAACATAACTAAGATCATTTCAGATTAAGTCAGTACATCCTTGCAGCAAAAACAGACAAATATTGCCTCCTGTGTTCTTATGTTCCATTTTTGGAAGAACGCTTAAAAACATTTGGTCAACTACATGCAGTCACCAGCACACCACACACACACTCTGTCTCTCTTTCCCTGGGGCTCTAGAATACCAGGTTGCCCTGGTTACTGATTCTATGGGATGCCAGCCTGATCTGATGGAACAGAATTAAAGTGGCTTTCGTCTAAGCCAACACCAGAGGCCAACATACACATACACATATACACAGCATTACAGACACAAAATCATAAATAACCCACAAAAAATACTATAGACACAAAATCATAAATAATACGCACACATAAAATAACAACAAACATGAATACACAAACATACACATGACGGTGTGTGCATATGAATACACAAGCCTGCAAACACAAGCACGCAAACACACACATAACACTGTGCATGTAACATTTGACCATTTCATCCTTTTCTGCCCTATCCTGCTCTGAAAAAATGACTCACGAATGAGGTTACAGAAAGCTTGAGGAGAGAGAGAGAGAACAGACAGAAATAGAAAAGAGAATCAAATTGGCCCGTGTGAGTCAGTATTATGCCCTGTCCCTTCAAATTGTACATTCTCACACTCATAGTCACAGAAAAATGTATAATTGCTTTGGTTTTTAGGCCTATAGGCTTTCCATCTCCAAAATAGCTGACATATCCTAATGCAAGAAACTTAAAACCTCCACAGTTCAGATTCTGACAAAAACATTTAATCAGCAGGGCCGGTTATTTTATATTCATGCTGTTAATAGCGTACAGTGCAGCTGCTAGCTAGCTGATGACAAGCTCTCCAGTTAAATCTCCAGAGTTCTATCTAGTTAAGCATAGCCATTAATATCTGGTTTCATATGGTGTAATGCGATGTCTGCATTACGGGCTTAAGGAACAATGCAGCCTTCATTGTTCATATGACTTTTCATCATCTGCACCATGTCTAAAGACGCACTTCCCTTGCATTAATTAATCACTAAAAATGTATTTGTTTACAAAGTAACATGTTTCAGTTCTCTGTCGAGATGGATAGTTTGGAACTTGGAGTCTTCATTTTGTCACATGAAGAACTTCTAGGATGTTCTAATAAGTATACCCTACTTTATTCATTGGAAAGTATTTTATATGTATTTGTATATATTATCTATAGAAAAAAACACAAGAGATATGGAAAGATGTTATTTTTGGACATTAATTACCCAAGTACGCGGAAAGTTTCCTTTACAACATGCCAGCGAGGCTGCAGTGTTAGTCAATGTCTTTTGTGATTCAATGGATAAAAGGACAGAAAATGGAAAAAGAAAGAATCGATTTGTCTGACTGCTGGAAATCTGTCTGAACAAACAGGTGGAAGTACTAAATTACTACTGTCCTAAGAGGACCTCAGACACCAGACTATAAGGCCACCCTTAGTAAACAAGAAACCAGCCAGTGCTTTGTAATATCTGAGCATGTGTGAGAGTAGGAGTGTGAATAGTGTGTGTATGTGTTTGTGTGATATTCGGGCCTCGCGACAATTTCTGGTTTATCTTTTTATGTCCGCGTTCCAATCTCATCAGTGATCAATCTGCGTAGCACGAGAGTGGTTTTTAATGACATCTCTCTAAAGAGGGATTGGTGTGAGTGTGTGTGACTGTGTATGTGTGTAGAGAGAGCAGAAGATAAATTTGATTATGATGCTGGATGAGTATAGAGCTTAATATGGCTGCATCAACAGAAGACAATAAAGAGTAACACAGGCTGGAGTAAAGGGGAGGGGTGGAATCTGAATAAATGAAAATATTATTGTATAATGTTGCTCCGCCTAAAGAGGTAGTTCATCCAAAAATGAACATTTTCTGCCCTTTTCATAAAAGTATCGTAAGCATTATCCCAGCTAACAGGGAACGTTTTCAGAATGTTGGGTAATGTTCTCTAAAAGTTATCTGTCAAAGTTATAAAAATGTTGTTGCAGTATCCTTAGTAGAACGCTTTAATGTATATATCAAAACATTATTCTTTTAAAGGAACATTTTAAAACCGTTAGAGAAAAAGTTAGTTTAAAATTCTTATAAGCAAGCAATAAGATTAGTACAACGTCCAAAAAACTGGACATTTTGAATATTCAAAATAACATTCTTAATGTGTTTGTAACTTAATGGAAACTTTAATACAACCTAAAATTGGTTGTCTTTTAAAGCCATTCGACAGCTTTGTGTAAGTAACAGGCTGGAAGTGGCAGTATACTGTAAATCTTTGCATGCGCTCTAGCTCTTCTTGGCATAATAATAAGAGTTATTTGAGAGTTATTGTGCAGTGACAGATGAACAGTTAGAATTAGAACAGAGTTTAAACTAGGGGCAAGTTGAGTTCGGAGCAGAGTTAGGATAGTAATCAGAACCAAGTTTAGTTTAAGGATAAGTTTAGGTTTGAAGATGGAGGTTGATGGTTATGGGCTACATGGTTTAATGCCTTTATGTGCCTGTGGTCCAACTACAGAATGCTAAATCCCACATAACAGTTGCATTAAGGAACCTGATGCATTAGACACATATATTTTATGAGTCTAAGGTATTCAGTAGCAGCCCGACTTGTGTAACTCTACATCATTTTTCAGTGGCATGTATAATTCACACACATGCATGTGTATGAGTTTCTGTCAGAGAACTTCCTCAGGTGTGAAATGACTTTCTCAACATCAAATGAGAGGAAAATATGGAGAGAAACACCTTTCACTCAGTGGATAAGCACCAGTGCACCTCATTATGAATGTGTGTGAGCGAGTGCAAGTGCATGTTTGCTTTCAACTGGTTGCAGTAAGTGAAAAAGATAGAAACCTAAAATACAGGGAATCAGAGATAGATTTAGACAAAGAGATGGAGTGAGACGACATAGAAAAAGAAAGAAAGAAAGAAAAGAATTTGTCTCATGGTTGACAATTTTTCACTGTGAAGGGAAAGGACCAATTTGGTTAATTAAACGTTCCTGTGTAGTGTTCACCATGAAATATTTTGCTAACCATTTAGTTGTGTGTGTGTAAGTGTGTGTTGTTGATCTACAGGTCAGAGTCAGGTAATGGCTAAATGAGTGTAATAGGGCTTTTAATCAGCCCTTCCTGACAACAAGATAGACTCAAATCACAAGCAAAACACCTATTATTTGAGCTATTATCACTACAACACACACACACATGCACACAGCCTTGCCCTTGGCGACGAGTGTTTGATTTAGACATGAATGTGTTTTTATAGAGAGGGTGGGCTGAGCAGTCACATCACAGATCATGGGGATATTGAGACTTTTTCTTGCATGAAACTGTAATATGTAATATAAACATCACCACAGTATACCTGAAGCTATATTTATAAGTGCTGAACCAAACTAATCCACACTTTATTCTCACACTTTATTTTGAAAGTGAGAATAAAGTGTTTATTTTGAAAGCTATACATATACCGTACATATTTTTACCTAAATTAATTCCATATTAATTCTAGCATAATCGTATTAAACCCCTGTAGTTCAATCTCAAATCCCCAGGCGTCTGTGCTTCAGAATAACTACACAGCAGGAATCCTATTTTAATCAGTATTTAATCAGTCTTATTTTTCAGTAAAAATACTTAACATTCCTTAAATAAAAAACATTGATCTCAGAAGCAAAACTGCATACAATATGCACACATGTTTTCAGAGAATGTACACAATACATGTTTATGTATGCCTCACTAAATGTATTAGTTAATTATTTTGCTGTGTATAATACAGGACATTCAGTCTAACATACAGTGCCCTTTATAAATATTAAAACAATACAGAAAACATTGCTCTGTTTGCTGTGGAGTCAACAAGTCTTTTAAAATTATAATAAATTAATATGAGATAAATATGAGGCAAAAGTACAGAAGTCAAAAGTTTGTTATTTGACTATTTGAACACGTTTTACCAATTTGAAAGAGCAGTTTTACCCCTCTATCTAATGTGAACCTAAGTATTGGGACAACTGGCACTCCAAGTGATTCCAAGTGATCAGCTGTGTCCTGCTGCATCATTTGTTCACACATTAAAAGCAGGGAATGTGTAGTATCAGTTCTGTTCATTGCTTCTGCAGTCTGAGTCTTGTGTTCAGTGAGGACACACATAAACAAAGATGAATATGAGGGAGCTGACTCTGACAGAAAAACAGTGACTGTACATTTCTGTACATTTGCCTCATATTCAACTTTAAACCATAAAAAATTATTATTGACTACAGCAAACAGAGCAATTTTCTTTACTATCCCAAAACTTATGGAGGGCACTGTATATAAACTCCAACAAGGTTCATTGTCTAAGTCACATAACTGCTATACATTTGGGGCACTAAAAGCTAAAAGACATCATCAAGTGATTGTGTTAGTCTATTTAAAAGCAGAGCAGATATGATGCCAAATATGATGATTCTTT
>JAZGTI010015821.1:0-13153 GCA_036877585.1 Botia kubotai
GACCAAGCTGTCCATTGTCCTCAACAACTGACCACTAATAAGAAAATTGAATAGAATGGACCATTATTGAGCACACACAAATGTAAAATGAATAGATATGGCCCATTAATGTGCTGACTAGCCCTGTTCATTGGGGGAGGGGGTCAGTGAGGGGGTGTGTGTCGTGTCTGCCCTCAGTAACGTTTGCAGGTTCTCCTAGACCTTACTGAACAGATGTTTGTCTGTTGTCCAGGTGTGCACAAGCTTTCTGCTAAAAGTTTATGTTAGATGAACTTTAATCTTCGCAGAATCAGTCACTGTCTGTTTTGCATCGATGTTGCGTAAGTTAAGGGCACATAGCTGAAAACAAGGGTCTTGTGGTTAAAGATTTGTTGTCGGCACGGGGGTGGTGTTGGCATATGCCAGTCTGTGTATCAGTATGTGTGCGTCTAGTGTGTGTCTGGGTGTGGATGCGCCTGCATATGTGTGAGAAGGTTGCATATAAAAGCAAAAACGTGTACGCGACTTTGGATCAGCTTTTATCTCTCTGTATGCGTGCAACAGTGTACCAAGCTAAACCACAGCTTCCTGATTTGTTTTCGCCTGTATTGAAACGTAGCGTTACAACTTCAGCTGTTTAGGAAGCGTTTGTTATGCAAAAAGTCTTGACGCCTCAATCACAGTCTGTCTGAAACCCCATACTTTTAACATTAAAATTAATTTAATCTAGTCTATATTTTTATTGTTTTTATTTTGGGTTGTTTCTATCATGCTTTTGTCGCCGTCACACATATTGCATCTTGTTTTTGTTATTTATTTGGGATTGCTAGTTGTTGAACTACTGCTAATAAAAACAATTCAAGACGAACCGCATCACTCTTTCTTGTGGCCCTCGCGCCATCTAGAGGACAAAATGAAGTTTGCTTCTTACCTCTGTCTTTTCTGCACTGTTACGTTACTGATTTTTTGAAAATGCTTTTACTGTTTGTTTCTTCAAGGCAAACTCAATACAATTAATACAGTTTTATAACATATGCAATAAAATAAATATAATTTATGTTGTACGCCTGTTGAAAATGATGTTGTGTAAGGAGTGATGTGTAAGTAACTATATGCTTTGTGAATTTTGCTGTATTGCATTATACTATTTAAATAGCCATAATTATGTTATGATTTTGTATTGGATTGCATTTTACATGACAATGTTGAAGTTTATAGTAGCAAACTGCAAATCACGCTGTGTTTGCGGAACAACTTAGCCAGACAAATTAAGTAAGACAAGCACAACAAACTTATTAGCAATAAACATTTTCCCCATTTTATTTACGATATATCCGTGATATGAGGCACATTAGCGCATTTATTAAGTTATATCGTGTATGAATCAGTCTGCGTTGTTTTGGCGCATGCGTTCTAGCTCTCTCTCTCCGCTCACGGGAATGACGCGCATGAACATTCCCAGCGCTGTTCAAGGCGACGTCAGCGGGTAAGGAAATGCGATGCCCTAATAACAATCCATTAATATATACCTTTCAATGTTAGATCAATACAATTAATGCAAACATTATCACTTGTTCCAACTGAACCCCAATGTTGTCATGTCAGTGCTCGTACCTTACGTTAGCGTTTTAATCGGGTTTTAATAGGACAACGCTGCGCGAGCTCGATGACTCCTTATCTTGTTTGGGATCCGGTATCTGCCTTTGTGGGATATTTATTCGACTGTCGTCGTAAGGAGTCTCGTATTCGGTATGGATACACGGCGGAATGCGTTTATTGCAATAAAGTGTCGCTAGTGTAGCAAAAACGCTTGTAAAATGCATGCAAATGCGAGGAAAGGGGGCAGGCTGTCTGCAACACAGTAAGCAGAGCCCATGATGAGTTGGATGGGAGGAAGGTGCGATCCGAGCAGCGTCGGCTCCAAAAAAACGCTGCATTTCACACAACTGCGCAGTTTGTCTACTAAACATATGTGTATTAAAAGTCTTCCTGTTTTGAGTTATAAGAACAACGTCGCTTCAGATAGAATTGTGTTGTGTTAGGTCTTAGGACAGGTGTGTGTTTCAGCTGTTTTTATTTTAATCGCATTGTTTTCTCTTAATAGTCGACTGCATTAAGCGTTTGTTTGCCTTATGGAGCTCTTATGTTTCACTGGTGACTTTAGAAATGATTACGGTGGAATTATGGGAGTTTGCAGCTAACAGCTGTTGCCTTAGAATTACAAAACATATGGAGATGATACAAAATACAAATTCCTCAAAGCTTAAGTTCATAAGATGTTAATTTGTCCATACGTTCTATTTTTAATGTCAAGTGACTATGGAAAGTTTGTTTAAATTTTAGTTAGCCTTAAGTATTAAGTATTAAAGATTAACATTTTCCACATAACATTTTTTAAAGACATCCTGACTGAGTGAGGCCACGTCAACGATTGAAATTACAGAGAAATTAATTATTAAAATCAAACTTTGATGCTCCTAATCTCATAATTAGATAATGAGACTTCAGCCTGGATTTCACAGACAGGGTCACGGTTATTCATGATTTGGTTTTTGTGATTCATATCAGAACAGAAAAAACATGTTTTTGTTTAATTTACAGAATTAAGCCAAACTCACTAAGAAGATGGACAGCTATGGGTTTGTATCTTGATTTTGTTGTATGATTTTGACCTTTTTAGTCATTAAATGAAGTATATTTGAAATCCCTGCGTTCCTCATGTTCTCCCAGGTTCTCCAGTGACATGTTCAGCGGCAGAGCTGTTCTGGGGGAGGACAGCTCGGTCGTGGCTCGGATGCAGAAGAAGTTTTGGAAGACCAAACAGGTTCTGATCAAGGCCACAGGAAAGAAAGAGGATGAGCATGTGGTGGCGTCGGACGCAGACCTGGATGCCAAGTTGGAGGTACGAGCACCTTTCCTAATCTCATAAAAATACTCTTTGTGATGATTGGTCAGCTGTGATTGGTCATTAGACCATGTTTTACTTTCAGTGGCTGTGTATGTCTCGCGCTGTGTTTAAATGTTTGAAAGCAATGAAAATATAAACCAGAGAAAGACAGGGACAAATGAATGAGATTGAGGGAATTGAAAACTGACACAAGATTTCAGAGGAGAGATGATGATGATGATGATGTACTGAGCTCTAGATGTACTTTGATTTCTCTCTCTCTCTCTCTTTCTGTGTCTCTGTCTGAATACATAGCAATTGGAAAAAAGAGAAGGGGAATAACATTAGAAAATAAAATCAGAAGAAAAGAAAATAATAAAGAAGAAAACTGATAATGGACTAAAACATCATATATGGTCTTTATCCCTCTGTAGCCTAAATCATTTGGCTGCATATTCTCACACTGTATCTGCACTAGTGTCTATTTTTAACTGACTATACAGCAAATTTAGCTACAACATGCACATATTCTCATGCTTTAGAGACTCACATCTTTTTTGTTTACCCAGTCATTTACTGCTTTTTACATGTTTTGATGCCAACATTGGATTGGCTGATCTGTCTTTGGGGGTGGGGTGGGGCTAGGTTTTGGAGGGGGGCTGGTGGTTGTAGCGATGGGGGTGGACTAATAATGGACTAATTCTAAGGTAACAAAATGGCTGTTGTTCATTTCTGGCTGCACACTCCAGGTTTTAAAAAGAAAGACACATAACATTGACTTAATCAGATCTGTACTTTATTTAATACACAACATGAAATGCAGTGATGACAACAAAACTTGTTTGTTTTTGTTGCCATGTGTGTGAGAAATAGAGAGAATATAAAAACAAATGTGAGTCAACCGTACAAAATTTAAAACCTGTTGGGAAAATCTGTCTGATTACTTGGAATCAGAACATAACAAAAATGCATCAACCGCTCATGGTTTAAGGAAGTGTTTATGTATGTTTGTCTAATCTTGCCCTGCCCTGGGCTCTTGCACTTAAGCATATCCTGGTATACAGGCTGTTAGGCAGTTTCCTGCCTGTCTATCTGTCTGTGTGTGAGAGCTGCAAACAGTCATCGTAAGCCCCTCCAGTCTGCTTGCTTAATGAACAGGTGTTACAGTTTAAATCACCTTGTAGCTTGTTTTCTATAAACCTATATGTGCAATATTGATTCTGTATATTGATAAATTGTAGGAGTTCATCTTTGTAAATTCAACCCTTAACCTGTATCAAGAAGAACACACTGTGCAATCCTGAAGGGTGTTGCTCTTGAATGTGTCAGGCCTTACACAGGTTACTGTTTAACTGACTTGATACAGGCCCCTCCTGCAGAGGTTACACCTTCCATTGAATAGGCTGTACTGCTGTTTACCTTTTCATAAACATTTCTGGTAGACAGGCTAAACTGGGGAAAGCAGTGATTTTGAAAAATGAAATGTTACTTAAAGTAACTGTAATCATGAATCATGTAATCAAGGATTGATTCCCAGGGAATGTATATGAGTCTGTATGACTGTAAGTTGCTTTGGATCAAAGTGTCAGTCAAATGTATAAATGTTATTGTAAATGGCGAGCACA
This sequence comes from Botia kubotai, assembly GCA_036877585.1. NCBI lineage: Eukaryota > Metazoa > Chordata > Actinopteri > Cypriniformes > Botiidae > Botia > Botia kubotai. The sequence goes on from JAZGTI010015821.1 coordinate 4,492, forward strand.
GTTTTTTCCTGTGTTGACTTATTTCCAATAGAAACAGGGAGTTGGGATGCGATATATTGAAGGCTTTAAAATATAGCTAGTCAAATAGCTAGTTGGTGGCAGGTGGTATCAGGGGGAGGAGCCATTTTCTCCTATAATTGGGCTGTATGTTGCTTTGGATGAAAGTTTCAGATGAATCTCTTTAACTGTTCTTAATGTTTCAGAATGTGAGTTTAAACTAGGATTTTCAGCATTAGGCTGTTGAAACAGCACTCAGTGTGCCCTCCCAAAACAGTCAGTTGTATTATAGTTTCCCCTTCCCGATAGAGCACATGTACACACTCCCTTCCTCTCACACTGTTACTGAATTACCATCCATTGTTGCCATGACAGCGAGACTTGCAAGGCTGTTTTGTGTGTTCTGATGTGTTGTCTGGATTTGGAGATATGAGATGTGTGTGTGAGTGACTGTCTGACAGTATAAATGCTGACGACCGTGAAGGACTCTGAGACTAGATCTGGCTTGTGGTGTGTTTAAAACCAAGCTAAGAACTTTACAAAATCAGACAGGGCTGCTGCTTTATTTGACCTGATTCTCAAGGTAGTTTTTAGCAGCACTTTGTACACAAATGTTTGTTTGAGGTAAACGTTTGTCTGAAAGAGAGGCCTTTGTTTGATTATAAGGAGAACAGCAACAAGAATAAAGATATCACTAAATAATGACTGTTGCCCACGGCAATGCGGTATAACCGGCCACTTACCCAGGAAGCTTTTAACTTGCATAGCTTGAGTTCTGTCTCTACCATCACTACAGTAAGCTCCTAAAATAAAGCTCAAATCAATATTTCATGTCCATTTCATTTATTATATCAGTAGTCATGTACGTATAGTTATCATTGACTGGCAGACTGTAAATAATTTTTTACGTAATAGACTGTTATCAAAATCATAGCGGGCAGCTGTGCAGACATCATCTCAGAAAGCAAAGAAGAATATTTGGTGCTTCTGGTGAAGATGTTGTTTACTTTTTATTAAATGCTTTAAACAGATGAAATACTGATGGCAGTTCCAGTCATGAGTTTTCTTCTGAAGCACTTACTAACAACCTTCTAAAACAGATTCCAGGTTCAGTGATTAAAAAACCCTTCTGTCCTTATTCCTGTGTGTTACGTAAAGCCTGGGTTTACATTTCAGTCGGTGAAAGAACTAACATTTGCATGGCAGTTTCTCTGCATCGACCTGAAACTTTTACTGGCAGCCCCACTTTTGAGTGTGTTTGTTTGGAATGGGAGCGCTCATGAATGTCTCTTTTCTCTACAGTTTTTCCATTCTGTCCAGATCACCTGCACAGAACTGCTGAAAGTGATCGAGAAATACCAGCAGAGAATCACACGTGAGTGAGGAACACGATCTCCTCTTTGTGGGCCCAAACACAGAGACTTGTTTAGCTTGTTTTTTGAAAGCAGTGAGACACATTTTCATCCAGTTTCCATGGGTACTGATAGCGTTCAGTCATAGGAGGTTGAATATTTCTATGTGCTTTAGAGGCTCTCCCTAATGGACACAACTCATTCAGGCAGTGTTCTTCTCTTTAGATCTGTCTCAGGAGGAGAATGAGCTCGGACTGTTTCTGCGCTTCCAGGCAGAACATGATAAAACGAAAGCAGGCAGTATGATGGACGCCACCAGTAAGGCCCTCTGCTGCTCTGCCAAGCAGAGGTAGGCGCATACACGCATGCAGATATATAAGAATGAGGCCTTCAGTAGATTAAATGAACTGTGATTATTCCCATGAAGTTTCTTTTTCTAAATGACCGATAAACTTTATTTGACCGTGGTGTCTGACAACATGTTTCCTACCCTGTACCAGCTTCATATTTCCCTAAAACTCTGCATGTGTTCACACACAATTTGTTCTGTTCTACTAATAATTAAGATGCTCACATTAAAACCACCTATAAAAGCTTCTATATACAATCCATAGCATTAAACACAGCCTCAGTCTCTGGTAATTCATTATTAATGAATGTGTTTTGTCACTCTGGTCTCTTTCTGTCACGTCCAGACTGGCTCTTTGTCCCCCCCTCCATCGGATGCAACAGGAAATGGAGACGTTCCGGAGGAGAGCCATCGCCGACACTCTGCTGACCGTGAGCAGGATGGAGAAGGCCCGGACCGAATACCGAGGAGCTTTGCTCTGGATGAAGGATGTCTCACAAGAACTGGACCCAGACACTTACAAACAACTGGAGAAATTTCGCAAGGTTAGCCCGCACAAACAAATGAGGGAGGACGTGCATCTGCATCTGTGTGGTTTTACATAAGTGTCACATGTCAGCATGCACATTGACATAATATGTGCATAATACGGACATGCACCAGAGACCTCGAATTTTGATCATAAGTGGCCACAAGAAACATATTTGAGATGCATCCTTTGCCAGGTGTAAACAGAAATGACTCCTCTGACTGGATTGTAATCGGATCACTTAAGGCAGATGTTAATATCAGATGTAAACAGGGACTCTGTGTGTCCGTGAACAGGTTCAGACCCAGGTAAGAGGAACAAAAGTGCATTTTGATAAGCTGAAGAACGACGTGTGTCAGAAAGTGGACATGCTGGGGGCCAGTCGCTGCAACATGCTTTCACATTCCCTATGCACTTACCAGGTATAACATTTATTATGTATAACTGATCATAACATTCCATAACATTTATCCCACATTTTTCCCAAATTCCCCAAATTCCTTTTTTTTAACGTTTTTTTGATTTTCTGTTATTGTGTCTGTAGACAACCCTGCTACAGTACTGGGAGAAGACAGCACATGTGATGTCTGGCATCCATGAGGCATTCAAAGGATATGTTCCCTACCAGTTCACCACCCTCAAAGTGTGTGTCTGTATATGCACAAACAATAGAACATGCACTGTGGGTGTGATGTAGTATTGTATGAATTGTGTGACTGTGATTACAGGAGCTGAGGGACCCATTGGACCTGATTGCTGGAGAACCGACAGAGGACAGCAAAGATGAGGACAAGACAACACATCCAGTGTCCAAGTGAGGACTGTTAGACATGCTAATTCATTTCATATCTAGGCCCATGTACCGGGCATCAAATCTGGTTTATCATAGCTAAGAGCCGCCCAAAACAGGTGTCTTTCATGGAATAGGCAATCCCATAATGCATTGCAGCAAGCCACAGAGAAAAAAATTATTCCATCTAAGATGGTGGACAAAAGAGGAGAAATTGTTTCTCATGTAATTAATTTAGTACTGTAATGTATTGATACAAATAGTTCAAAATGATTAAAATAATTCATTCAAAAATAGCATGTAATGTATGCTTATTAGAGTATTGTGTTTTTCAGTTGTGAGTTCTTTGGAACAGAGCTGTTCTATCAGGTTTTGTACTATGTAATCACAGATTAATTTTTTTATTTTTTTATTGTGCACGTTCTTGAAAAACAGGATGTACATGGCATATGTGGAACACAACACAACCTGTTATTTTTTTTTTAAACATCCTTATCTCTACCCAACCCAAATTATACAGATTTATTTTCAAGCAGGCTGGTGTACCAGAAGTTTCCCCAGTAGTTGCATAACGCCAGCCAATCAGAACACAAAAACTGCCAGCTAGCGCTTGCCATTTATGTGGGCAACGTACCTCAGATGTCAATGAACGCCTTAGGCACTTGTTTCCTCGCAAGAAAAAAACACTTTTTTTCCCTCTCACGTTTGCATGTTATTTGAAGTTTTCTCATTCAGTCATCTCTTTCATTCTTTTGTGTCTGCTCTGTTCAGTCGACAGGCCTCTCTGAAGGCTCTCATTACTGATCTGTGAGTTGAAAACTGTAATTCTATTACAGGGCCCCCCTCCCTCCGCCTCTGTGAACAGGAAACACAGCTTTGAGTTCCACTGTCATTTCCTGTTTTGGCAGTGTGACAAGGCGGTGTATGTGTTTCTGTGCCACCTGTATTAGCACAATACCCAGTAATTGCTGTAAGGCTTACACCCTTTCCCTAGAAATATTACTCAGGTGACTCACTCCAGTTCATTTAACATGAACGTGTTTGTCAATGCCATGTGATACTGCGCATGTCTAGAATGATGTGAGTCATCATTTCCCAACTTACGAATGATTACATTCATACAGCCATGAATCTGTCAGATTAATTTTGCGTTTGTGTGTGTTTCAGTCTTGTGTCACTTGAAGAAGAACAGCTGGAATCATCTGACACTGGTATGTTAAGCTCTGAATGGCAACACAACCAGTCCAGCAACAGGATTACTGTTAACCTAATTATTATATAAAGGCTTAAATACTAAGAAACGTACGTCATTATCATCAACAGTGTCTACTCGTGCTGTAGATGGACAGAGCAGAGGGTCTGACAGTTCTTTGTGTGCTAGTCTGGATTCTGGTAAGTGCACTCGCAAAAGTACTAGTCATACAAAAGTATTCGACTAGTCAGTCTGCAGTTACTTGCATCATTTTCTGATTATGGTCTATGAAATGTATTTTTTTTAATAAACTGTGCCCTGTATTTCCCTACTACATGTGCATAGTGAAACTGGTATGTTAAATGCAAAGAGAAAACTTGATTGATTGATTAATTTCACACCTTAGAAGTTAGTGGGTGGGAGGGTTGGGTAGGTACTTTATTGACCCCACATTGGAAATTGAGGTGTGTTAGCAGCCATGCAAGAACATATTACACTACTTACAGTGCACAAAATGTAACGCATACTGTAACTTTAAAAACAGACAATAGACTAGTAAAAACAAAGGACGTGTACTGTGCACACACTATGAATATGCAAATTTAAAACAGAGCGATTTGTTTATTACATAGCACTGTGAACCCATAGCACTCCAGTATCACATTTTAATATTCACAATTTAAATTAGATCTTGCCAGTACAGGACAGACGGTTTGAAACGTCATGCTGTTAGAAATCAAGTGCGACTGAGGTCACATGACTCATACATATTCAACATGGACATAAAGAATCGAGTAATTGCAGAGCTAGCTAGTTCACTAGCCGACAAATCGGTATAACTCCTAGTGTTCCCGTGTGTGAGTGGCATGTTTTTTGATGCCTGTTTGTATTTCTCATGTTCATCTTCACTCATGTGCTGCAGCTTTGAATGAGCAGTTAGGCCCCATCAGTGAAGCGAGCACAGACGATGACCTGCTGTTCACGAACCCTGACCCCGCTCCAATAATGACCCCGATCCCTTCCCTCACTCCAACTTTACTCCCAACCCTGAATCCGGCCTTGCCTGCAGTGCAACCCCAAATACCGCAGGAGGCCTCGGCGCCCTCTGCTGTTCAGTGGAATTTAAGCACCTCACATGAGGAAAAGCAAGAAGGCTTACCCAGCTTTCTACGACCTGAAATAGGTATAAATTACCTATCTGAGCATCTTAATGCCCAGCACTTCCTAAAGGCCTTTTCTTGCTTCCTAAAATGAATCAGATCTGCTTAGGACGTGTTTTAGCATCTTTTTCTGTCAGCCTGTCAGATTCTATGAACACTATATTGCTTCTTTTTATGCTTACGGTTCTGTCTACCTTCAGATTCCTTTCTGAACCGTAAATGCTTGCCAGTGGTTTCTGGCCCACCCTCCCTGAAACAAACAAACTCTTTAGTTTCTTTAAAAAAACAAACAATGTTTCTGTCCTAAAGAAAAATCTGTGCATTCTTCTGTGTTTGTTCTTTTTCCATTCTTTGTTCGGTCATCTGTTTGTTCCATGATATATTTTTTGGGGGGGTATTCTGGGTAATTTTATTCACTTTCATTAACCTGTTTTTATTTATTAATATTGCTAAACATTACGTTATCAGTTAAAATGATCCCTGCCTTTGTTAAGGCTCTATGACTGACTGTTACATAACTAACACTGAAGCTTCTTGTTTTGTGGTGGCTGTTTAGGTTTGTGCGACTTTTTGTGAGGGCAGTTTTTGACACCTTTAAACGTATTCATCTTTTTATGCCACAGGCAGAGACCTGCTGTCTGATGTTTTACACTCTGGAGAGGTTAAAGAAGAGGAAGGAGAGAGAGGTGATCTGTCTTTCCTGCAGGATCTGCTGAGTCCTGGGGCTGCGGGTGGCCCTAGTGAGTTCAGTAAAGCGTGGCAGGACGCATTTGGCTGTTTTGAGGCTCCTTCTGCTCCTGTTGCTGCTGCCGCATCACCGCAGACAGGAATGGCAAACACACCCACTGGCTTCCTGCCATCTCAACTTCTGGACCACAGCCTCAGCACCACAGGTTTGCCAAATCTTTTAGGCTGTCCTCTAGTGGCAGGAGGAATGTACAGCAAAACCTCTGTTAATATGCAATACTGACAATGTGATGCAACTTGCGTATTTATTCTCCTGTTTTTCAGGATGGGCAACACCACCCATGTTTCAAGCCCCACCCCTCCAACCACCATTTGGTGGGGGACAAACTCAGCCTGCCCAGAGCAGCCCAAACTCTTCGGTCAATGGTGCGAGTTTTTATTTTTAAATTGTACTAAATACAGTTAGACACAGAATTGGACACAATATTGAAATCACATTGATTTAACACAACTACTGACTGAGTTTGCAAACGGCGTGTATTTATTAAATAATAAAGAATAAACAAAAACTTGTCTTTTAACACCGTATTGTACTGAAAAACAAAATGTTCCTAGACAAAATATGCAGTCACATAAAACTGACCCTAAAAACAAATTCAGGGTTAATTTAAGCCTTTAATAAAGAAGGTTTATTTGCTGACCTCACAAATCAGTTTTCACTGTTTGTGTGTTTGTGTTTGTGGTGTCAGCTCCTAAAGGAAGCTCCAGGGATATGTCTGCCTGGTTTAACCTCTTCGCAGATCTGGACCCTCTATCCAACCCTGACGCTATTGGCCGCAGTGATGAGGAGCTGCTCAATGCCTGAGATGCTGGTGACCTGTACTAGAAGCTACATCCACATGATGGTCCCAGTAGAATTTAAAAATATTAAGATTTTTACCTTTGCTGATGTGTTGTGGATGATTCGGACAAACATGAATCAATTTGACCAACTTTTGCCTTAAATGTACTCCGTTCACTTAGCATTGGCAGGTGTGGCAAAAGCTAATTTCCATGTTTTAGAAATAAATAAAGCTCATAAATAAAGTCAGTCTTGTATTGAGTAGCAGAGATTATGTGTGGACTAATCAAGCTGTCTTTGTGCTTTCCTTTAGTGAGCGAAGGTACAAAGTTGAATTGCATCCAAAACAATTCCGTGTCCATTAGAATGAAGGAAATGAGCGCATATCCCAAGCCTTTATCTGGAGCTGGAACGCTACCTCTCCTAAACCAATTCAACCTGAGCCAAGGAAGGATCCACAAAATCGGAATCCCTTTTGGAAACTACAAAGTTTCTGAGTTGTGGGAATATGTCTCTTTCCCTCCTTCTTTCAGTGTGTGTGTGTGTGTGTGTGTGTGTGTGTGTGTGTGTGTGTGTGTGTGTGTGCGTGTGTGTGTGTGAATCTACTGTATGTTCTGTAATACATTGAATGTTAGAATGTTGGAGACTTCACTGTATCTCTATTTCACAATATCTAAGTGATGTTACACGAGAAGATGCTTTATATTGGAAAATATCCTTATTAATGAAGAAAGTAAAGATTTAGAAGCTGTAAGTTATTTGCGGGACCAGACGAATACGAATAAAACTGTATGATGAAGTATGTGTGTATATACTGAATATCTCTGTACTTTGTATAACACCAGAGTTTTAGAAGTCCACAAACAGGGTTTCAGATTTATTACACCTATTATAGACTGTATTTATAATCGGCTACAGAAGTGTGTGAAGTTTCCCATCACAAATATTTATTTTTGGAGCCACGTTCACTGGATAGTTTAACTCTAAACTATAAAGACAAATGAAGTTATTTATTAATACTATGAAGAAAGTGTTACTGTACTACATATGCAAGCTGTGTGCTGTGCCATTCATTTGCTGAGAATGAGAAGGTAAAAAGTGAAGGTGAGAAGGATTTAATATGGTTGATGGGTTCTTCACCTATTCATAGTGGCAAATACACAAATACATTGAGAGAATAAGATTCTCCCAAGTGTTCCTTGCTGTCACTGTGCTGGAATTACACTGGAATTATGTGTGTGTGTGTGTGTGTGTTTGTGGTGTTTTTCTGTCACATTTCATTGTGTCCCAGATAATCAGACTCACCAGAAGTGAGTTGATCAAAGATTATGACCTGTTTTCTATATCTTTCTTTTGAAATCAAATGATTGCTTGCACTAAACTGTCTCTGAGCACCATCTCGGATGATTCTAGAATGTATTTTTAAATAATAGACTCGAGAATCTAACCCTGCAACATTTCTGAGCATTCTGTGTGATGTCACTCCATATTCTGTAGCTGTCTCCGTTAACATTTTGAAGTGTCTGAAGCGTTTTCTTGTGTTTCGGTCTGTATGTTGCAGCGTTACTGTGACACTTTACTTTAAGAAAAGAATGTACACCGCACCATTTACAGCTGTTTTCATCTGTTTATTTAATGCTGTAACTGTTTTGTTTCAGTCATATAAACAATGTACTTGTACATGTTCATTGAAGGAAACTGGAAGGGGAGGGTCTGCATCAGCAATGCTTTAATAATCCTGAGGAAATAAATTTGAAAAGATTTC
>JAZGTI010015822.1:0-13152 GCA_036877585.1 Botia kubotai
GATGTGAAAAAACTTCATCCGTGGATGGTGTCTGTTCAGAAGGACCAGAAACATGTGTGTGGAGGAATTCTCATTCGACACCAGTGGGTTTTAACTGCTGCTGAGTGCAAAGAGTAAGGCAATTGCTTTCACCATTCAAACCAACCACATTTGTATACTAAATATAATCTGTAAATTATAATAATCTATCATTATAACAGATATAATCTATGAATCAACACATGCATGCCAGTCTACCTCACAAGATATTCCTTCCTCATTGTCAAGCAGAATGTGTATTGAATTCGGAGATACAGTACACATGCAAGAAGTGGGATCACTGTGCAATTTTGTCGTATAGAAAAGATCAGCTTCGACAGTTTGATAATAACTTGTGTTCTATAGAATGATAATAATATGAATTTAAAGTGAAGGTGGCGGGTAGATGATTACATCATTTTTAGTTCAAAACAACATGCCGTGCAGGTGTTACTCAATGTAAATCAGCAGATTATGTAATTTCCTAACTTTTTCATTTACATTCTCTTGTTTTACAGAGAACCCATAAAATCTGTGACAGTTCTTGTAGGCACTCTGTCTCTGAGTGCACTTAAAAAAGGCTCTCAGCGTGTCGGCGTTATCGGTTATTTTTACCCCAAAACATACAACAAGAACACTAAAGAAGATGACATCATGCTTATTAAGGTATGGATGAATTTAAAGTTGTCTTTTAAACACCCAAACCATTTTCCTCAGAAGGCATTTTAGCACTGTTTTCATTCATGTAGCTAAGCAAAAAAGTGAAAGCGAAGCCAAAAGCACTCCCTAAAAAGGAACAAGACGTTCGGACCGGAACCAAATGTGTTGTGATGGGCTGGGGAACAAATCATTCAAAAGTTCTCCGCGCTTCTGATAAACTGCAGATGTTAGACATGACAGTTGTGAACAGAAAGCGATGCAACCTTTTTTACGAGGGTCATCCTAAGATTACCGAAGATATGCTGTGCGCGACAAACATGACCGAAAAAAGGGGCACTTGTTGGGTATGTGATATTTTTGTTTCTGATCAATGTCATATTTGAAAAAAAAAACTGTCTGAAAGAACAGAAACTGTGTTTTTAGGGAGATACTGGTGGACCATTGGAATGTAAGAAAAACCTGGTCGGAATCGTTTTGGGAACCAAATGGTGCGGCGATCTCAAGAAACCAACCGTGTACACTTTTCTTTCAAAAAAACACATTTCCTGGATCAATGGTGTACTGAGAAATCAATTCAACAGCACGACCTTTTAGAAGCAGAAATAACATGAATTCGGGTTTCATTGTGCTGTATTAATGAACAGATGTTGTAAGGGTAAATAAGTGCGTACTCGTAAAGTAAATGTCACTGATGTCACTCCTTAAACATTTCCATGTCTGAAACGTTTTTAAGTGGATGATCAATTTACTAATTGTCTAAATTGAACTAAATAAAAAAATGTGTACGTGGATCGTATATATCTGATATTAAAGGAATACACCTACAATGGCTTTATGTTTCGATGACTCTTATGGAGTGAAATTGCTGGAAATGTTTTGTTGTTTGTGAACTGATTTTAAAGCAATATAAAAATACTTTTTGCGATAATAAACAGCATATTACACATGTTAATATACACATGACAGAGCTTTATATGAGTTTAACCTGGAATAAAATAAACCAAAATCTTTTAGCAACAAAGTGACATATCACTTCCTTTCAAATTTACAGCACTTATTTAGAACCCATAAGCATCATTTACAGAAAAGTTTATGAAAACCTTTATATATGATGATCGCTTGGGATGATAAACTTGTGACAATATGCAAAAGCAGATGCAACACATTTTACATGTTACAAGTGAAAAACACACCCACACTTACTCACCGTCATGTTCTGACCACAGAGCAACTACAGTGTCTTCATATACGTGTGTTAAACAGCAGTTCATTCCTGCTTGCTCTCATCACTTTGTTGGATGTCTAAGGAAACACACTGACTGTCTGCAGAACAGCACAATGGATGTCCKTAGCTGTTTAATTGTTTATCAGTTTCTGGTGTTTGGCTTTTTGAAAGTGGCAGGTAATGCTTATTTATTTATCGCGGTTTTGATTTAATAGTTCACACATCAAATGCACCCGTCTGTTTATGTTTCATCTGCGACCGCCTGTTTAATCTCTTCTTTCAGATTGCTCTGATGTGTCTATTATTGGAGGTGAAGATGTGAAGAAACTTCACCCATGGATGGTGTCTGTTCAGAAGGACCAGAAACATGTGTGTGGAGGAATTCTCATTCGACACCAGTGGGTTTTAACTGCTGCACATTGCAAAGAGTAAGAAAGACACTTTAAACATTTTGCAAACCATTTTATAGCCCTATAAAAAAACTATACATGCTATTGGTCAATAATATACTAAGTGACATATCCTTAAACCTAAAGGGGAATGTACATACAGTAGTATATTTAGGCAATTATAATAAGTCATTTAAATGTTCTTATCTAAAGATCAGCATTTTAGCATACTTGAGTACTTTTCATTTTTCAGATCATTAAAAAATAAAGAATCTGTGACAGTTGTCATAGGAACTCTGTCTCTAAGTAAAATGAATAAAGGCTGCCAGCGGGTTGGCGTCATCGATTTTAAATACCCCAACACATTCAGTGTGAAAACTAAAGAACATGACATCATGGTCCTTAAGGTAAGCACAAACACTGTAAATAAATGCTTTGTTTGACCAACTTGGCTGCACAAGTCACTTATGACTTATAGTTGTAACTTATAAAGTTGCACCAGTCAGGTTTTTAAAATATCAAGTTTACAAATGACTTGTAAAGCCATAATGATTAAACGTAAACTTTTAGTTTAAGTTTAAGTTTTTAGTTTAGCTTAAAGTTTTTTTTTTTACAGGGAACGTAATGATGCGTTTTTAAATACTGGGTTTCATCGCATGATAATTTATAGTATTTATTTTATTATTTTGTAGCTAAGCAAAAAAGTGAAAGCGAAGCCAAAAACACTCCCTAAAAAGGAACAAGACGTTCGGACCGGTACCAGATGTGTTGTGATGGGCTGGGGAACAAATCATTCAGAAGTTCTCGAAGGTTCTGATAAACTGCAGATGTTAGACGTGACAGTTGTGGACAGAGACGAGTGCAACGATGATTACAAGAATTATCTTCAGATTACAAGCGATATGCTGTGTGCGGGAAACATGAAGAGAAACAGAGATGCTTGTTTTGTATGTCATTGTTTTGCCTTTGATCTGATTGGCTGAAAGCTTTTTGAAATGGAACTGTCTGAAAGAAGAGCAATTGTTTTGTTTTGATTTCCTTTAGGGAGATTCTGGTGGACCACTGGAATGCAGGAAGAACATCGTTGGAATTGTTTCAGGTGCAAGAGGATGCGGTGATCCCAATAAACCCACTGTGTACACTTTTCTTTCAAAAAAACACATTTTTTGGATTAATAGCGTACTCAAAAAGCAGTTCAACAACACTGTTTAAAAACATAGTCTATTAAGTTTTAATATTTTAAAGTCATCAGCTGTCAGCTTACATTGAGTCAGATTACATTGTGTTAAAACTGATGCTTATATAGTTTATGTTGTAATCAAAGTGCTTTTGTCTTACACTTTGTAAACTTTTTTACATAATTAAGTAGTTGATTAATTTAACAAATGGGATTTAGTTATTCATCTTTAATAAATATTGTACATTGTGTTTTGTTTTTAAGGGATTATCTCTCTTGTTAAGGGGATAATGGGAATTGTTTTCTTAATTGTTTGTTTTATAATATTAATGGCATTTTGCATTGAAGCGCATCAAAAAAACTCCACTTTTTTTGACTGGCTTCATATTCACAACACATGCAGGCACTTCCTCTGCATAATTCAAAGTGTCAAAAACAAGCAAAGACCCCCTGCAGTGAACAAACATGAAACAGACCTCACGCAGAGCTGAGGACAGAATGACACACCAAATTTTAACATTTGCGTGATTGAGTGACTGTCACCAGCAATAAAAGTGATCATATTTTTCCTTTGTACTTGAAAGTGAAAGTGACATATTTGTCAGGTATGGTAACCCATACCCAAAATGTGACCTGAACACACACACACACACACCCAGAGCAGTGAGCAGAACTGCTGCACCCAGGGAGCGATCAAGGGTTAGGTCCCTCGCTCAAGGGCACTTCAGTTGCTACCTTCCAACACTGGAATCGAACCAGCAACCTTTTGATTACAAGCCTGACTCACTAACCAGTAGGCTCTATACTTAATGCATACTGTAGCAAGCTTTGTCATGTTAGCCAGTTAATGTTTTTGTTGTCAGATAATACATTTTGTAATATAAACATTTTTTGTTTTTTAATGGTTTTAATGGTATCATGTTTATATTATACCATTAAACGTAAGGTAAAGACATCCATATCAATATGTACTGCTTTGCCTTGAGAACTGTTAAAATATTTGGCTGTTCATGCTGTATTATAAGAACTTTAATCAGTGTAAGTGGAGACACAAGTCTCCGGTCAATACAATGTGAATTCTGTAGGCTTTTGCTGAATTATGTCTCAAACTGGATAGCATCCAAAAGTTTTCCATCAAATGTATGACACAAGTCTGTTCTAACAGAAGGAGGAGGGCCCATGGTCAAACATGGTCCAATAGACTTAAGTAAAATGATAGTTATAACAGAACAGCACTACCCCCTCCTGGACAGAAAACTTTAACTCCCAAGCTTTCAGCTAATTTAAGGAAAGGTTCTCTCTAAGGGGATAATCAGCCTTAAAGCTTAAAGGGTTTATTTGCAAAAAGTGATCTTTGGCTGACAGCCGCCATTTCTTTACATTTTTAATTAAGTGTATCAAATTTCTATTAAACGTTTATATAAGGTCTATATTTTAGGCTTTATTTTCTAGGTATAATCACCCTAGGTGTCATACAGATCTAGTGTGTTGCTATTTATATTTTAAGTGTGTGGTATAATGTAAGCTGTTGTCATAACCATTATACTAAAAAACTATAAAATTTCTCAGGTTGGTCCCGCCTTAATGTGTGTAATGTATTTCTTTTGTGTCAAATTAATAATCAAGTCACACATATTATATGCCTAAATCAGTGTAATTACAGGAACAACTGCCAATCATCTCTATGTCAACATGGTGATCTTAGAGGAAGACATCTCAGAATGTTGGCTAACGTACTCTCAAAGTTCTCTCAGCCTTATCAAAAATGTTTTTGCGCTAGTAAAACGTCTTTACCATTATGTATCATATATATCAAGCACGTCATTCCTAAGTAGTTAGTGGAAAGTTCTAAGAACATTACAGAATTAAAAAATATTTGAATAACGTTCATATGACCTAGCAACAATGTTAATACGTCCCCTGAAAACAACGTTTTGAACATTCTTAGAATGTTCAAAATAGCTTTTTTAATGTTTTTGTTACTTAATGGAAATGTTAGGGAAACGTTTTTCCATCCTAAAATTGTTAGCTGGGAAGTTGTTCCTGCCACGAGTCTGCCGCAGATCCAGAATTTAAAGAAGGAACATGATGAGCTGTGCAAACCTTTGGGCCTTTCCTAAGATACTTTAAGCCTAGGAAGTATTATGCTGAAAACGTGAGCTTTAGGTTTGTGACATATTGGCGTTCTAGTGCATTACCTGTGGAATCTGCTGTACCTGCAGCTGTAGTTATTAAAGTGTGTCAACTTTAAACCTGCGTCCAATCATTACAATTCATTATTTAGCCACTGTGAAGCACCGAGGGCATAAACCAGTAACAGAAGGAGGAACAGAATAAGCCCTCCATCCTTCTTGTCCATCGTCACTGTTTCAATGAATATGCAGAAACACACGGCTTTGGTACAGGCGCTAATTATTCTGTACTGTGTAGGCCATTTGTTATTCTTCTGTTTGAGGCAGTACGAATGTAATCCATGAAAGTGGGGCACAATGAGGCAAAAATATTGCGTCGGTTGTTAGGTCGTCTGAGGAAAATGCTGATTGCCCGTAGCCTGTTGCAACTTATTGTTTTTCTTAAGAGTCGGGAATGGATTTGATCTGAAGGATGTGCAAGTGATTGACGGTTATTTATTTTCCCCCCAGAGAAGTTAAGCTTGTGAAGCACTTTTGTCTGTGGCTTGGGGCTGTGTTGCTTTTAATATGTTCTTCATATTTAAATATTCTCCTCGTGACAATGACTTAAGTGAGTAACCTAAATACACATTGTTAAAATGAATTGTAATTTTGACATTTCTGTCGCTTGAGGCAATAGACCATCAAAGCACAGACCTGCCACATTAACCTGTGAGACAAGCGTGGGATTAGTGTAATTCCCTGTTATGGTTCTGCATGACCACAGATGGGTTGCAGCTCTGGGGAAAATAGGAGGAAGGGTTTTTAAATCTTAGTGTTTAAATATTTAATTGTGCAGTGATAGCCACAATTACATAATACGAGTATGCGTCTGATGTTATTTTACGACAGACCTTGATTTTTCCCAGTGTTACGTTTTTTATTTAAAAAGAATATACTTAAATTCTTAATTTTCCAATTTTCAAAAGATGGACCACACAATAATATTTGAGGAAGTAAGTGCTATCCTAGCAAACAGGGAACATTCTTTAAACGTTATCTTATCAAAAATGTTTTGCAGTAACATTTTGTACTGTTAGATATCATACATATCAAAAATGCTATTCTTAAGCTGTTAGTGGAACGTTTTATAAACGTTACAGAATTAGGAAGGTTTGAATAACGTTCTTATAACCAAGCAATAATTGCAATAACAACTGGACGTTTAAATAACATTGTTAAAGTTTTTGTTACGTAATGGAAACGTTTGGGAAACGTTCCTACAACCTAAAATTGTAAGTTGCTATTCCACATATTATTATCAGACTGTAAGGTACACATGAGTATGCTGTGGTGGAGGTTAGCAGGTTAAAGGGTTTTTAAAGAGAGGAACGTGACCACCTCGCGGCGCTCTCTCCCGAACCCGCTGATAGTGGGTCACTATCGAATTTGTCCTCACGTTTGGCTTCCGACCCTGAGGACACTTATTGCCCCAGTGGAAAGTAGGTTACTGCCTCACCATCTAACACCTTCTATATATAGCCTACAGTATAAACAGGATCACAGATATCATCTTACGTTTGTCCTCGGGCGACCGTGCACGTTGGTTAATGCTTTCTCGGCATATAATAAAACCGATCACGGGATGATCATTACCATGGTGACCATTTCTGAAAAACATAGTCACGACTGTTATTGTTTTAATTAATTGAAAAGAAAAAAATGTCCAGAGATAGGAGGCTTACAGAATATCTGTTTCATTGTTTTTTTAATCATCGTAATTTATTTACAACAGTCGCTGTTTTATCTGTACCAACATGTATGTAACTGTATGTATTTGGGCGAATATTACGGACACCGCGGTAAAATGCTGTAGGGTAAAATAAAACATGTTTACTGTAAACATATACAGTCAACTCGGTAGTCACGAGGACAGGTCGGCGGTGACGTCACTCGAGCTGCCCGGGGAACAATCAGAGACAGCGCGAGCGCCGCTTGAATGGATTTTGTCGGTGAATAACTTTGCTGCTGGTTTCTGCCCCATTTGCCCCGCCGCTCGCATTTGCTGCCGTTTTGTCCTCATCTCTCACGAGTCCAAATTGGACTCAGTGGTATACGAAGCACTTAATACCACACGGAAAAGTCTGTTAGCAACAATCCCCTGAGGTCTGTTTGTCTGTGCGGCTTAACTTTTGCAGAAAGTGGGTAAGTGCAGAACGCTGAACTTCTTCCAGTTTTTACGCTGTTTTAAACCATTTCAAAAATGACATTTGTTTTGAAAACTTACTAGAGCATGTAAGAGTTTCGTCTTTTACACAATACAGTGAATTTAATTACGCTACAATGCTACATTTCCATGCCAGCGTTGTTTACAATCAACGTAAGCTGGACACAATGTTGCTATTGTTCCTCGCGCGCTCTGTCCCGTTTGCTTTTCGTGTCTTGTTGGGGGGTTTAACCAGTGTAGTTTTTCCTCTGTTCACTCCATCTAAACAGTTCACTTTGCCGCGGAGACTGCCCAGGAAGATCCAAGAATACCCATGACCCCGGTTAATGTGTATTTTTGGAAATTCACCGTGTCTGGGCTTTTGACAGCCCCTTCAACATTTTGTACAACTTTAACGAGTGCACGAAATGCTGTGACACTTTAAATATCCGCACAGTAGTCTACAAAAGAGATTCAAACATACTAAATAGGAATAACACAGCCACTGTAACTTGATCCGAAGGTTTGGTCCTAGTCTTGCCATGAATAACAGTGCAGTGTGGATTTTAAGTTTCCGCTGTGTTAAGACACAGTTTGGATTGGATTGTGTGTGTGTATGTGTGACTGATCGAATTTGATTTTTTTCAGGATCGGTGGGAATCTGAATGGACTAACATGAAGAGCCTGAAGGCAAAGTTTAGGAAGAGTGATGTAAGTACAAATACACCCTGACCTAGTGTCTTTTCAGTGATGATAAATGATTTGGGAACTGAGTGATGGTGTGCTCTCGGTGCCAAACGTTTGCGTAACATTTGCTTATCTGATACTAACCGCGCCGTATGTTCGCGTATGATGTTGTTTTCATTCATTTGGAATGTGAGATGTTGTCTCCCGTTGAGTTTTCGGTGAATGTTTCTGAGCGAGTGACTCAAAATCAGATATGTCCGTAGCTTTCGTTTTATGACTGACTCATAACCGTGAGTATCATCATAAGGCTGAGAATTTCCACACTTCCAAATAAAGAAAAAAAATTCCAAAGCGAGTTCCTTCCAGCAGTGAGTCAGCAGTCGTTTCTAAACCTACAGCAGAACAACATCAGCTCCAGTCTACAGTATGGGAATGTGCTGGAATGAGACGTTATGTCCTATAATTGCGTGTTTTGGCTTGCTAAATCACAGCCGCCCGAGCTGAGTCAGCATATAATGATAATTGTGAAATTCTATGTGATCACCAGACCACAGCACTAAGCAGAGTGTATTATACTTTCTGCCAGTCTATGGTCGGAGTGGCATTTTGAGCATTCATAGGGAATGTTGTTAAGAGCGAGCTCACCATAGCCACGTTCACAGCTCATAATGTTGATTTCTCTCCTTGTATGGAGGCTGCATCACGCTTTACTGATTTTTTATGTTTAGTAAACGGTGGGTGTTGCTTGCACAACTATTTGGTTGCCTAGGAACAATACTTAGCCATCATTTTATAAAGAAATCAAATCGCTTACCTAATGCCTGGCTGCTGCCAGAGCTTGGCAAAGCTCTCTTTGCGTGCGCACTTATTTAAGATGTGGTAAATAAAACTACAACGTGGGATTGTGTTGCGAAGTTGTCAAAGTAATTGACCTGTTTGTTTAGTTTGTTTGTTTGGTTTTGGTGTTTTGTTTTTAAACGAATAACTTTAAACTGCTGTTGTGTTTATTTTTGACGCTTTCGCTACCTTTTATTCTCACTTCTGCCTGTAGTATCACAGAAAACTCACGTCCTCGCCAATCAAACGTCTCGTTTTAGCGTCTTGCCATAAAGGGTGTTCATTGGAAAAAGAGGTGATCAAGAACAGGAGAAACAAAATATCCTCTTGATTCTATTTTAGGTTTTGTGTGTCAGTCCAGGACTGTACAGGAATTTCATGCAGGGCCAGACTTTCATTCTTGAGCAAAACAGGAGACCAGAGCTGCCAGGATAAATACTTTTATAAGACTAGCTGATTGCCAAGTTCTTGTTATAGTGATATTACTTTTCCAGCGTTTAATGTGTTTGTAGCCCCATTTGAACCTTCATGGTTTGCCCGTAACATTGCATAACAGAGAGAGAGCGATAGAAAGAGATAGGGTTGTTATTACATGTTGGCATTTGTGGCATGTTCAGAACTATGATCAAAACTTTTAGCCTCCTGCTCAGGGTGGCATAACATTCCACTCCTTGTGCAGGTTTTGAAGGCACATCACAAACAGCTTGGAGCAGACAAGGTGGATGGATTCTTCATGGGATGGTTACGTTATTTATCTTCTCTCAACCAATTCAGGAGTGCAAGAATAAACATTTTGGGCAAACAAACCAATCGCAGACACTTACTTAACTTCGTTTTGTTGACATGATGAGATGAAAACTGTCTTTTATCTGCTCATGGACTCGCTTCAAGGCCGAAGTGCAGAATCTGCTTAAGTCATTGAGAAAACATCTGGAAAACCTGCAGTCCTGCCTAAAGGTTTTAAACGTACGTTTCATATAAGCGATTAAAAGTTAGCCGACAATGTTTAGCAGGCCACTAGCATTATAGCCAAACCTTTAAATTGACTAGTTTCGCGCAAACGAGTTGGCCAAGCTTTTTAATTAATGAACATTATGTATTGAAGTTAATAGAGTTCATTATTCTCTTACCTTGTTTAATTGTTAGCTTACGCGATGGAAACATGTCATGGCAAGTGTGCATTTGAACAAATAAAGTAAAAAGTGTCCCAGCAGTATTTTATTAATAAAGTGTGGCCTTTAATCTGGAACAATGATCTGTCTAGTTGTCCTTATCTGTACTTTGTTTTTGAGGGAAGTTGCTAATGATGAAAAGGGAAACGAAAACGACCTTGACGAATGTAATTTATCTTCAGTTGTGTTTGTTATTTGGTGTCATTTACCCTTTAGATATGTTTTCTTTGGCAGGATTTGTCAGAGATAATTTTCTCTTTAATGTTGACAAATGTTGAGAGAATGCATCGTTTAGCCTCTGGCCTCTTATCTAACATTAATAAGCTAAATGTTCATTTCAATCGACAAAGTTCTTGCGAAGTTAAAAACATGAAACAAAGAGTGTTTTTCACTGCCCAGACTTTTGCCCTAGCAAAGTCAGATCAGTCCGAAACTCTCGGCAGACTGGATGCATCTAATCTGAAATGCAGTCATGTCCACAGCACTTAATTAGTGTCCCTTCTCCAGCCCCTTTGTGCATTAACTGCAACCTTTAGCGTGTTGAAACCCCTGCTGAAATCTGTCTTGAGCTGTCACTTCAGATAAGCTGTGATTTTATACTTCACACAAAACTCACGTCCTCAGAAATACTCTGATTAATACCAGCACAATGTTGTTAATGGTATTTTACTTTCACCTTAGGTCACGTTATCTGTTCTGGGAAAAATCAGTCGTTGAGAAGGGAGGTACGGTTGTCTGGATGGTGATAAGGTTTGCTGGGCTTTGAAAACCTTGTGAAATTACCTCATCAGTAAGATATGGCTGCCAGGGGATTTAGAAACGGGGTCTCTGCCATGTGAGGGTAAAACGCACAACCTTCCTTACACTGTACAACCTCATAGGGCAGAAGCTAACGTCTCACGTGCAGTATTTATTTTGCGGGTTGAATTTAAGTGTATGCCGTTTCACAGGCCCTCTAAAACTCTTCAGCGTAAAGGCTGCTAAGAACACAACTAATGTCCCTTCCCCCTCTGTATCCAATTGTATTCTTCACCGACGGGCTAGACACTAATTCCTTTCTATCCTTTGTCGTAGACTGACACCTTTCATAGACACAGTAGGTAGCTGCTTAAACTTTAAGTGTAAAGGGGGAGGAGCATGGTCATGGGTAACTGTCCAGTAGCCTTTCCAAAAGTAGGTTGCCTTATAAATAGCACCTTTTATTGACAGTGCCAGGTGTGTATTAATCTGCATATCGTTGGTTGTGCCAAAAAACACTTAAATTTAAAGTAGTAATGTGTTATTAAAAATGTATTATTACTAAAAAATAATATTGTTAAAACGTAACCTTCTGTTGCAAACAGATTGCCTGATGGTTGAATCCCTAATGATTATCTAGGGATTAATTTCACATCTGACAAACAATTGACCCCATACAAACCCTCTGTGTACATGATTTAGATTTGGAGCCAATCGGATGTTTACATCTGTCATCCATTCTTGCAAGTACCAATCAGAGCTAAGCAGATCACCCTGAGAATACCCCAGATAACCAATCACATGGAGTCTGGCAGCAGCGTAGTAAAGAGGATGAGAATGGGCACAGCAGGTATCCGTATTAAGAAGAGGGTTTTGTTTTAGCCTACATCCAGCTGACCAGCTTTTAGAGATTAACTAATGCAAGCCCCAACACAGACCCCCCCTTAACCTCAGGGCTTGAGTTGATATATTCATTCTGTATATATTACATCTGTTTGCCTAATACAGCTATAACGCTCTCAATTTATATGTCATATTGTCACCACATGGAGCTGTGGCTTGATAAAGCACAACGCTGATTATTTGAGGTGGTCCATCTGAATGGCCCTAGTGACAGCCCAGCTAACAATTTGAGGTTGCAAGAATCTTTCCCTAACGTTTCCGTTAAGTAACAAAAATGTTACCTAGAACATTGTTGAACTTTCAAAGTGTCCTGTTGTTTGGATGTTGTATTAACATTATTACTTAGTTATAACAATGTTATTTGACTTTTTATTCTCTTAGCATTTTTAAAATGTTCAACTAACAACTATGACGCGGCGTGACACATAACGTTAAAAAAAGTTCTACTAACGTTACTGCAAGAATGTTTTCGATAACTTTGAGGGAACCTTTTAGAAAACATTAGCCAACGTTGTGAGAACGCTCTTTTTTGGAAGACACATGCTGTGAGCTTCCAGTTTGAGCCACCTCACAGTAACAGTCATTTGTTATGAAGTCATGTCAGTTTTTCCAAATTGAGAAATGGGTTGCAGAATACTGTACATCAAGCTATGTCTGCCTCCCTAAACGAGTGCATTCAAGTCTGCTAACCGCAGGGATTAAGTACCGCTGTAGGAAGCTGATGTCACATAAGCGTTTGTGTGTGATGATTGCTCACAACAATAGCGCAATTTATTTCCGCTGCGCTTTTTCAATTTCTGTGTGGAAGGTATTGCTTGATTTGAGAAAATTTGCACGTAATACATACTTCTCACTGTCATCGCGTATTTGTGACAAACAGTGCAATTCAGCGGGGCTTTATATACGAGTACAATTTTTACTGTTACCAGATGCTTGGCGAGTGTTTATTTTGGACATCGATGATATAGAAGTTTCTAGACTGTAAAAATACCTCAGCGGGCAAAACCGCGCAAGATTCTAAACACTGTC
>JAZGTI010015823.1:0-11051 GCA_036877585.1 Botia kubotai
GGAAGGTGAATCTCCTTTCCAGTCTCAAGTCTTTTGCAGCCTCCAACAGGTTTTCTTCCAGGATTGCCCTGTATTTAGCTCCATCCATCTTCCCACTAACTCTGACCAGCTTCCCTGTCCCTGCTGAAGAAAAGCATCCCCACAGTATGATGCTGCCATCACCATGTTTCACAGTGGGGATGGTGTGTTCAGGGTGATGAGCAGTGTTACTTTTCCACCAAACATAACACTTTGCATTCAGGCCAAAAAGTTCAACTTTGGTCTCATCTAACCAAAGCACCTTCTTCCACATGTTTGCTGTGTCCCCTACATGGCTTGTGGCAAACTGCAAACAGGACTTCTTATGTCTTTTATTTTAACAATGGCTTTCTTTTTGCCACTCTTCCCGATTTGTGGAGTACACGACTTATAGTTGTCCTGTGGACAGATTCTCCCACCTGAGCTGTGGATTTCTGCAGATCCTCTAGAGTGACCATGGGCCTCTTGTCTGCTTATCTGACCAGTTCTCTCCTTGCTTGGTCTGTCAGTTTAGGTGGATGGTCATGTTATTAGGTTTGCAGTTGTGGCATACTTGTTCCATTTTTGAATGATGGATTGAACAGTGCTCCTTCAGATGTTCAAAGCTTGGGATATTTTTTTATAACCTAACCCTGCTTTAAACTTCTCCACAAATTTATTCCTGACCTGTCTGATGAGTTCCTTGGTCTTCATGATGCTGTTTGTTCACTAGTCTTCTCTCACAAACCACTGAGGCATTCACAACAGGTGTATTTATACTGAGACTAAATTACACACAGGTGGACTCTGTTAACTAATTAGGTGACTTCTGAAGGCAATTGATGGCACTGAATTTTATTTAGGGGTATTAGAACAGGGGGCTGAATACAAATTAAAACCAGAGCTGGTCACATTAAGGTCACACTACACCTGGGATTCTCAAACAACGGCCTCAACTTCCAAGGGGGCCGTGATATGACTTGAATGATAAAATGATTTAAAATAAGTTGTCAAATGAATTTAATCAAAATACTGTGCCCTCACTAAGTGCAGACTGATTTTTCATCAAACTATGGACATTTCATTCCACCCGCCCACTTTTGCCAAATTTTACTGCGGTACAGCAGGTACACTATTGCTCACAAATGCTTGCATTCATTTAATTCTCACACAGTCCCGCTTAATTTAGGACCCCTTTCTGCAATTCCAATGTTTGCATTGAGCGTAAACCAAATCAGTTGTCAGCTGAACACACAGCTGTTTTTTCGTTTCAAAATAACATCAAAAAAGACAGGTGGCATACAGTAATCTCTTTATTGCAGGTTGAATTTTGTTTCTTTTCTTTAAAAGCCATAAATGAAATCTGGAAACATATGGGTGGCTGCATTTCATGTTTAAATGAAATGCCAAAAGCTGTATACCACTCAAAGCCGCAGAAACATTAAAGTTTTACATTGAAACTTTACTTCGAAAACAACACTATTTTAAACAAGCCCACATTGTTGTGAACTGTCAAAGGTTCAGCATTCGCCATCTGCTCCACTAACCACTAACGCTCATTTACTCTGAACGTTTTTGTTTTGATGGAGCACTCAAAGCCAATATACAGAGAACATGTTGTTCCAGGTCACTAAAGCAGAGAACTGAGAGTGTTTTATATAAAATAAATAACTTTTTTCATCTTCAAACTACCCATTTTCTCATTGGCCGCACTCTGTCCACTCCTGAGTGCCACAACAGACATTTAGAAATTGAAAGGGGCCATTGAATTTTGTCTTAGACTATTAGACTTTGAAGTGAACCAGTTTGAGACCCACACTGCAACACACACAACCTTTGTAATCAATATTCACATCATGAATCAGTTTGTATGTGTGTAACTTGACAGCAAAACATCAGAGACAAATTCTCAATTTCTCAGCGAGCCGAGTCATGTTTATTCATGACATTCTATGCTTGTTTCACATGATTTCCTACAGCTAACCCCGGGCTCTTGATATCTCACTTTTTAACCTTGCTTGAGAGATTTCATGACTGCAAAAAATAAACATATTTACAATATGACTGAACTTAGTATTAATCATTAATGCTGCAAGGTTGCCAGGTGACGTCTGTTTAGCTAATAACACACGTGTACACATTTATTTTGTAGGATAATAAAGACTTTGTGTTAAAGTGCATGTTTGACATTTAATAAAAAATAATAATGTCTACTGAATATTGTTTACTGCTGAACGATCATGACGGTATTTAATAACTAGGAGTCCAGAATTGGTCAGGATTTACAGTATCTACTTAAATGCAGCAAATCTACCCATTTAACTACAGTAAATTTAATTTCACTATGCAGTTGCTACAGTGTTTTGGTGGTTGATAAGGCACAGCTTACTGGCCCAGGTCAAAAAACCCAAGTCTACAATTTGTCTCTATATATCCTACTCCATAGATGTGAGATTCCTTCTTTAATGTAAATCTCAGGGTTTTTTTTTTGTACGGTTGGTTAAGTGATAAGCAATAGCACATTTTCTTAAGCTACACAGGTAGCTGTGTTAGGTAACTAGTTATTCACCCTAATTTTATACTTAAAGCAAAAGGTTTTGGAAAGCAGTAAAAAGACTGCTTGCCTTAGAGTTAACATCACAACAATTATTAAATTTCATATTTTATCTATTATATTGTATGCTATTGCGTGTAATACCTAAAATACTAGTAGAAAACTACCACATTGTATTTATTTCATTGTCAAGCTGAACAATACCAGGCTCTCATTATTTGTACTTCTGAAAAAAAAAAAACACTTCTGAAAAAAGTACTGACTGTCACTCTGAAGCTCAGTGGATTTGTCCACACCCTGAGGACACAAGATGGCCTCCATGGAACGTCTCACACAAAAGCCCTTAATGATTTTATTAAATAACAGAAAGCTGGTTCGTTCAAACAGTGTTTCCTAGAGAGACATGGCAGCTCACGTTCCCTCAGAATGACTCATTATAGCCTAATCAGTGTTTGGTGCCTGTGCCACGCTCAGTCAAAAACTCCAAAAGAACTACATCTAAAAATAGATCTTACAAATAATTAATCAGATGCACTTCTGTTCCTTCACTCAGAGCCGTGAGCTACTGAATAAAGCCTGACAGAAGTCAAATGGAGTTGACCCCTGAGGGGACTTAAAACCCACTATTGTAATTCATAAGGGTCTTATATTATCGGTAAAATGACGCATAAGATTAAATGAGACTGCATGGAGTGGAGTGGAACTATGATGTTTTAAAGCACTATTCCTCGTGGTGTATGAGAAAGCTCTTTATTAACAGTATACAACAGCATCAATCATAAATAAAGAGGCGCGTATATTTTAAAACTAGCCCCTGGGACCTTCACACTCTTAAAAGTGAAAGCAAGAGTTACTTTTTTGCTATGATGTTTGTTTATCAAAGCATTACCGTCTGTGTGGTACATGTTAATTTTTATAAAGTAACATGATAACTACATGCTTGTGAATTGATGAGTATATTATTACATAAGTAAATTAAATTTGTAATAAGTAATAAGTGATTAGATGATTACCATAAATGATTACCATAAGTAAATGATTATGGTAATCATATTCATGTATCATGGTATTAATAAGCCATAAATACTCTCCAAGTTACTTTAAAGGGAATCATGTAAAAGAATCATGTAAGGTATAAAGTGCAGGTCTTTATGCTTTTACAGAGGGACCTAAAAAACATCCACTAAATGTTATTTTTATGAACCAGTTAAAATGGTTTGATTACAATGGTTTGCCTCAGCATATAAAGTAGATGCCACTTATCTCTAATAACCAACATCTTGACTGTCACCAGTACCAACAGTCGGTTGTTCAAACTGTTCTTGATCTTGGAACAGCTGCTTGTCCCACATTTTCTGCTTGGCACGTTCCATCTCTCTAATCTCTAGATGATATCTCTCTTCCTTGCCGCACAGTTCCTTAAGGAGCTCCAGCTTCATCTTGCCTACCTCAATGAAGCTCTTTTTAGCCACAGGAGCTTAGCCCCCCTCTTCCTGTTTTCTGGCTGGATTAGGAAAGCTGAACCAGTCTAGGTGAGCCGAGACTTGTGTACAAACAATGAAGACAGAGGAGAGTACTGGTAAGAACAGAGCTTTAGCTCAGAGCCCCTCAGACCTAAAAAGGGCCCTCATCTTCACAAAACATAAGTTCACTTCTGTGAAGGTCAAGATATGCCTGGATGCCCTCAATTACTTCAAGGAACCCACTCTTCTGTGTACAGATAAGAAAACCGTACACTCTTTTCTTTCCTATTGCTCTGCCCTGTGTACCTTTCTTTTCAACTTAATTGGAGTAGCCAAGACCCTTAGTTTCTTTCCTGTTTACTAGTCCTATAGGGTCCTCTGAAGGCAGAATGCTGTCAGCACTCTGACAGAGAACCCTTGTTTGGAGAACAGCCGCCTGAAGACAGCCTCTTTTTGACTGTCAAAAACGTCTACAAAAAGTGACTAAATGCACTGGTTTCAAACTCGCACTGGTCCATCATCTGTCCACTCGATCAGTGTCACTTCCAAATATTTAAACGGGTAAGACAGAGCGTCAGGAGTACATGCCTGAGTTTTTGCAGGTGTGGTCTCGCCCCTGAATCAGTCAGACCTCAATGCAGGTCTAAGGTTAATCCAGCATACCACATCTACGCTGACCCTAAATACCTGCACAACCCCCACAACCAAACAAAACATCTCACCTTTTGTTGACTTTTTAAGATTCTCTTTCAGTGGAAACTCAATGCAGTTCTCACTAATCAACATATGTATGCCTCACAATCTGTCTGACTTAGATAGTCAGTAATAGCTACCTGGCTAAGAAAAAACAAAACACCTATTCACACGATTATTTCTGGTTAATTTGACATGGAAGAGAAACAAATAGCTCAAACATATGGTTATCTACATGCACACTAAAATCACCATTGTTCTTAATTGCTAATTGGGTTTTGGGCTCCTATTCCACAAATCCCCAACAAAAACCCTTCACTATACACAGATACAAACAGGCAAAAACGGAGCCAGCAACCATATTGTTTCTGTTCTCTTAGACACAACAGAGCTTTAGCAACAAACTAAAAGGTGGTGAACAGATTGTGAAATTCCTTTCAGCTAAAAGCTGATGGAAACAAAATGGTTTAAATGGCACAAAATTGGGCCTATTTTGTTCTCAACTTAATGTTAATGGTCAGCTCTACTGAAAATAAACTGAGACTTTTTTTAATGGCACACCAGAACCATTTGAGCAGATAAAGGCATTTTTATCGTCAAAAGAACACTGAGGTAAATTCACATCGACAAATGTTGGAGAAAATATTCCCTCAGTCCCACAGCTATGGTGTGCGATGTAAAGGTTTTCTCTGTTCTCTGTAGCCTCTGTGTGTCCCTGTAGTCAATCCTGTCATAATTCTTTGCCTTTGAGGCTTGACTGTAGTGTAAGGGGGGGTTATAGTATTCAGGATGAGTGCTACCTGCATGACCTTTTACAAAGGAGGGGTAACTGATAAATCTGTTCTCTTTTACCCCACTTGGAGTTCTGGGGCATATTTTAATGGAGAACTACATATGTAAGTGTCAGAAGATACCATGCTAGTGAATTCCCATGCTAATCCCATGCTAGTCCAATATGATATAGTGCTGGTCTAGATGCTGAACCAACATAGCACATAGGAAAAATGTTGATCAACAAGCAATTGTCTTCCTAATGAACCTGGTCTCTACAAGGGTGACTTACTGGTTAAGCTTGTTAAGAAGCTTGGTAAGGATACCACCATACCAATATTACTGCTAGGAACCAGCATTCCAAAACACAACACGCTAGTGACTAATAAAAGAGATATACAGTGATAGAGAGATGTATATGAAGCTTGTGTTTAGCAATTGCCACATACTAACAGTCTGACATTTTCTTTAATAGAAGTGAATAAATGTCCTCAGGCTACAATCTTCTTTTCGATTCAAACAGTTCTAAACTGCATATGGTAACATAATAATAGTTCTGACTCTTACCATCATTATCACTTATGCCAGGAAAGAGCATTTAGAAAACAAAACAATTAATTAAAACCCCTCTGGAATACTTCTTATAATAAATATGTAAGTCGCTGTCTGACAAGGTTCATTAAATGAATGTAGCTGTTTAACACAAATAGGCTTTAAAATAGTTTATGCCGTTTGCCGTGGTTATCAGACCCTTTGAGAAGCAGAAGCTAAAGCAGAATAATTAGCTCAGCTTCTTTAGACCTTCATACAAACACACTGTAATTGCTGAATTTCAAGCTAAAGTATTATATTACTGTACACGTTGCAGGTAAAATGGCCTAGGAAAAGACCTTGTGGAACCTTATGCAAAAACAACTCTACTAAACCACTTTGGGTTATGCATTTTATCAGTACAAAGCACTGTTAGGGTCCCTAACTGTGCCAGAAATGTCAGAAAACCAGTCTTGACCCACATGGGGCAGATGGCAACACTACTGCATTCTAAACAGTTTCTCTCCCATCTGTTAGTGTCTGAACTGAGATATTTTCTTGAGGTACGGAATTATTGACAGAAGGGCAAAGGACCCCTTCCCAAAGGGGGATATTTAGAAGTATATGCCAAAAGCAATGTTAAATCCACAAACTGCAGCCATGCTGGTTACTATAGCCCTGTTTACACCTGCTATTAAGACCTGGTTTAGTTGATCTGATTAGAATCCCCCCTCCATATACAGGGGGAAACTAGTGACTCAATGGCTCAAACCACATTCACAGGCTGTAAACATTAGTAGTGTAAAGACTAATCTGTCTTTATGTCCTAATCTAGCTCACCTGATCACCTGTGATCTTAATACCAGGTGTAAACAGGGCTTGTTTGACTGGAAACCATTTTCAAAGAGTTAACACCACTTTACTTGAAGGTGCTAAGCAGACTGTAATGATTATCTCAGACCGACAAATTATTTGAAGGCACAACTGGTAACCGTAAGCGTGAGAGAGCCATGCAGCAAAGGAAGCATTTACAATGTAGTGAGTCTCAACCAGATGTTTTCACATGCAGCTTCTGTTTTCCCATGTCTTTCCAATGTCAGACACCCTGTAATACTAACAGTAATTGAAAGTCTGACAAAGGGGCGTGGCTTACACTCACAGCGACAAGCCCTAATTATGTGTCAGCTTGCCTCCAGTTTTATATATCAAACAGCCCCTTGTTGTGTGTATATAGATCTTTCATCCCTCTACATGTCCATCTGTAGAACTAAAAAGGACAATCTAATCCTAATCGCTAGTTCCTGGGAAAACAGACTGGCTGTAGAAAGGCTTTACTGTGGTTTTCCATTTGTCCTCTTTGGTAGAACATTTAGACAATTTCATTGTTCAAAGGTGTATGTGCATATAATGTTTGCATGTTGATGATGGTTCACAATAGCTTGAAACAAAACACATAATTGTCACTTCACAAGATGACAGATTTAA
This sequence comes from Botia kubotai, assembly GCA_036877585.1. Classification (NCBI taxonomy): domain Eukaryota; kingdom Metazoa; phylum Chordata; class Actinopteri; order Cypriniformes; family Botiidae; genus Botia; species Botia kubotai. The sequence goes on from JAZGTI010015823.1 coordinate 7,495, forward strand.
TTCTACGGGCTGTAATGCTTTCTCAGGTTCATTCTGACCAACAGAAATTCACTTTTGGGTTTTCCCTTTGATGTACTGAACATTAATTTAGAAAAATTTCCAGTCAAAGGGAGCAGAGCAAGTAATAATCTCCACATGCGGATGGTTCAGCCACCTCTGAAAGTAAAAGCCTAATTAAATGCCACATATCTAAATTTATTCCTCACAGGTCTGTAAGATTCGCCATTAATCCTCTAAACTATTCCGTTTGCAATGACACCTAAAATTTAGAGCACATGTATCATTCATGAATTCAGATGATTGCTGTTGCATTATTTCTTACTTGTGTGACTAAAATCTGCTAAATCAATATATTAAAAAATGCAGTAAAACTCAGTCTGCTGAAATGTATAAAACTGTTGCATACGCTTTTTAATTGTTTTGACTTTAATGCATGTGTCAAAGAGTTCTCATGACTTACCACTGTCCTCCACTGTGAAACTAAAGAGGTCATGGGTAGCGTTGTTGTTGTCTTTCAGGATATAGCAGATCTTAAGATCATTTATGTCAGCTGGGAAAACACAATAACACAGAGAGATCAGTAACTAATGGAAAATCCAAGCAACTTCTTCATTCTGTAAAAAATATATTAAACATTCCATTAAAAAAAACTTATTTTATGATATAACATTTTTTTTATGAATAATAATGTATATTCTCTGGAGTAAAACTTTTAAAAATTATATCGTTTTATGGTTCAAAGCAGTAAAAGTCTCAAATACTATATATTAGTTTTATTTAACTGCATGTAAAAACATCTGCAGGTACAGTTTTTTTTTACTTTTAACAAAAACCAGGTGAGAACTTCCACAAAACAATCAACAGAACAGGTGACAGGCCGTCACATAATAACAGACTAGAGCAAGAATTTTAAACACAGGATTCCAACTCCTCCACATCTGGTTACTCTACAGTATCTCCAGAATTAAACCTGTTAACCACATTTACACAAGTACAGCATACCACGAAGAACCTGCCTTTCTGCTCCCCTTGATCTGCACCACTTCCTTTCAATTATTCATAACAAAGGAAGAAGCCTCATAAAAATGTAAACCTGTGATTCTTTATGCACGGATGAAACCGCTTTTCATATTGAAAAAGTGTCTCTCTTCATTGCCAGTGTGCACTCTCGTCGTGAAATATTTAGTGAAAGCCACAGAGCAAGTGGTTGCGGAATATGGGGTAAGAGCAAGTAAATAAAGAGAAGTGATTGTTCCTTCTGCTTCACTGCTCAAGTGATGAGGCCAAGTCTGGTTTGCCAGGTCCCTTAGACTCTCTCTCTCTTTCTCTCTCTCTCTCCTTTTCACACGTCTGCCTCTCTCCAATGTCAGGAGCACTTATCAGATTTAAGTTAGCCTGACATGGATTCTCACCTTTTCCCTGGGCATTCATGTTTGAAGCGCTTTTTTATGCTTTAGCTGTTAAGGGCCTTGAACCTGTGCTGAGTAATACACTTTGAAACAAGACAAAACTCACTTGATGGTAAACAGATACAACTGATACATTTTTAACATCGCTTTTATAAGCATGACATTAAAGACAGTGTTGGGCAGCAACCCAATATTTTTAAATTTACATTTAACTTCAATGTAGCTAATTGGTTGTTGGCTAATTGGCTAATTGGTAATCATAGATTGATCAGAAATTGTTTAATATTCACTGTGAAAACATCCACTTTCAAACAGAATAATAATAAAACAAACAAAATAAGAGCCCCTAGCACTGAGGATTCAAATAGCCAGTTAAAGACAAAGCGTGCAATTTCTGTATGGCTAGAGGCAACTAACTAACACCACTAAATAATGAGTTTAATAAAGAAGTTTCAAACAATCCCTGTTTACCACTGTTTTGACGGATAGCCCCGCCCCAAACAGACACCACTGGTTGAGCCAATGTTAGTATGTCAAGCCTAAATTGCGGCAACAAATAAATTGTGTTTTGTTCAGGAACGTATTCTTAACTCAAAATGTGGTTTTCCTGTAACCAGCAAATCCTTTCCTGAGAAATAGTCAGTAGCTATATAGATGTTAGAAGGCAGAAATAAGAAAACTAAATAATTGAAAGGCGATGTGTGAACGCTCTAGTTGTCTCATCAGGAATTTAAAACTGAAGGCTAAAAGACAGACACATCCTGCAGCCTGTGCGCTTGACTTAAAATGCTTGTAAATAAACTGAACTCCCGTTTTATTTTCAATTATTTTAAAGCAATAATATAAGCAAAGACACTTCCAGGAACACAACGGACCCTTCGAATTTGGAACCAATTCTTTAATGTATATTTAAAACATTTAAAACGTAATGAGATTATATTTATTGGGGAAAGTATAAGCAGTAATAAGATTTCACAGGATCCAATCATAAATTTCATTTGTGATAAAAAAATATTACAGTGCTGGTGATATATTACCTTGTGTAAAGGTGTTGATAGAGTCATTCCCTCTGTCGAGGTTAATCAGGTACCCCTGCTCTGGCTGGGTGGTGATGTGAAATACCAAGGTCTCAGGACTGCTGTCTCTGTCCACCGCCTTCAGGACTTTGCTTGTGATCAGATAACCTAGGTGACCTGTGGATAGGGTCTTCAAAGTCGGAGCATCTTTATTAACCACAATCTGAGGCACACCGTTATCCACAGACAAAATGGTGATCTTCATGGTTTGAGGCTTCTGTGTCTCAAATATGGTATCAGGAAAGACATAGAAGTCTGAGTGTGTTCCATCAGTGACTGTAAAAGAAAAGCTATCAGCTTTAGACTCTGTGCCATCATGCTTGTAGCTGATCATGTTCTCATTCAGGTCCTGCTTTGTGAATGAAGTAACTGGTCGGCTGTTGTTGAAGAGCAGCTTGCCGTGAATAGGACGCTGGGTGACTGTGAACTTCAAAAGGTGCTCAGCTGTATCTTGGTCCTCAACGGTCAACTCGAAGGGCGTAATGAGTTTTGTCTGTCCTTCAGTCACCGTAAGGTCATGAACTGTCAGTACCGGTTTTTTGTTGTCGACATCAACTATTGAAACCCGGAACGTACGGAACACAGGGTTGTAGCCATCGGTAACCTCGAACTCAAAGCTGTCCATCTTGACCTCATCATCTGAAGTATGAATGTAGTAGATTTTGCTCCCAGCCAGCTGCAGCTGGGTAAAAGAAACAACAGGCATGCCGGGTGCGTCTGTGCTTTCTAAATGACCCCTCAATGGGGCTCTTGTGATGGTGAAGACTAAGTTCTCATCAGGGCTGTTAAGATCACTAGTGCTGAGAAGGTTTGTAGTGAGTGTCACTCTGCCACCTTCTTTTAGTGACACTCCCTTACTGACGACATCAGGAAACACCATATCAATGCTGCCCACAGTAATATAGAAATACCTGTCAATGAGAGGATTGAAACCATCTGTTACATCGAACTTGAGAAGGTCACGAATGCCCTCCTGGCCATTATGAGTGTACAAAATGAGACCCTCGTTCACCTCCCTTTGTGTGAAGTTCATGCCAATTGTGATGTTCTCCACAGATCCGACAGATCTTTT
>JAZGTI010015824.1:145-13151 GCA_036877585.1 Botia kubotai
CATGCCAGGCTGATCGTCTGCACAGCGGTAGCCGGCAGGCCAGAACGACCGTCAGGCCACCGGGAAATGTCCCGGTGCTCCCGATGGCCAGTCCGCCCCTGACATAGCTATTTAACTCATGAAATACCTTTAATTCATTTTAAATTCCAGAAATGTAAAATACAGCTATCTACACAGCTCTGGAAGGCATAATTTATTTTTGTAATGTCTTCTTTTTTAAAGCTTTAGGCAACACCCAAGTCTGAACGTGTAACATCAAACCTATTTAAAGGCAAGGTCATGTGATGTAGCATTGCGCACCACAAAGCCTTTCAAAGGCACCTGCAAAATACGTGATCAGATTATAAATCTGAAGGATGGCCTGCAGGCAAGACCAAATGTGGCAAAGAATAACAGCATGACGATCCCTGTCTCAGGGAACTGGACCTGCAGGAACTGAGTGCCTGGAGTTAAATTCAAGTCTAATAAATGTGTGTGGAGAGGACCATTGGGTGACCAGCCGTAGAGGGCACCTTGGTGATATAGTATGGTCTAGGGTGCAAAATGGCTTTAACAAAGCCAGGGGCAAAATACAAACAGGAAGGGTCTACTGAAAGAACCTGTAGATCCCCCACCCTTTTGAGCAATGTAAGAGCTAATAGTAGAGCCACTTTAAGAGTCAGAAACGTATCTAAGGCTGACTCTTGAGGCTAAAATGGAGCCAAAGATAAACCATTTAAACTATAGCAAGGTCCCAAGAGAGGACCCGTGTGTCACAGAAAGGCCTCAGCCATCTGACACCACACAGAAAACAAGACATCAAGGGATGTCTCTAAATAGAGGATGTCTCCATCAAAAAGTTTGCGGCCAGCCGACACAGTGGCCATGTAGACTTTAAGGGTATCCGGAGCTAACCCTGCAGAAAGGTGCACTTGGAGAAACCCCAGCACTGGACCACCAGGGCAGTGAACAAGGTGTCACTCACACCACAACACAAAAAGCTGTTAATTCAGGGTATATAGTCTCCTGTATACACACACAGTTTCTAAATCTCTGGCCGGGTGTGAAAGATCGACCCCTGAGTCTGAGACAGAAGATCTCTCTGGACTGGGAGCTGCCACGGGACAAATTCAGTCCTGGCGAACCCTGGCTAAGACTCTTGGGAGCAAGGCTATCATTAGGGCAAATTAACTCAGAATGTTTCCATTGACATTTTGAATTATTTATTTGCCCAAACCAGTTCCTATGGCAACACCTTGTTGTATTCCACCAGTAATACATTAATCACCAGCGATGCCACTAACATGATTTGTGACATTTTTGTCAAGCAAACAAATAAAAATATGAAAGACTGTGAACAATTGAAATGTTGTTTGGACCAGTGCTGTGACTTATTGAGTCAATATGAACAGACAGCCCTTTACTTTGTTATGAACACTTTGTCACAGCAATCAACTCTTTTAATTCATCCTTCACTCTTTATCCACACTCCCTCAAATAATGATCAACCCTACTCACATCACTTATATCATATGTGCGCGTGTGAGAGCAAAAAGGGAATACGCTTGTTTGTGTGTATAGGTGTTGATGACAGCCACATAAAGGCTGTTCTAATAGTGCTAATGAGGCACACATTTGTGCTTAACCAAAAGCAGAGGCTGTGAAATCACACTTTCAGATGGGAGTCATAAATTTACAGCAAAACACAGTAAGAGTGCCATGTACAGTGCAGTTCACAGCACTAAAAGCATAGCTCATGGCCCCTTGCAATACCTTTAGAACAATCCAAAGTGTGCACTGTGCAGTTGAGTCTGGAGTGCACTTTGTAAAACAACTAGCTGACTATGGAAAGAATGATTATGTCAAAATAGTCTTAATTGGTAGGCCAATTAAGTCGAATGTTTTATATATTTGTAGGCACAATGCAATATATGAATACAGGTGCCGTATGTGAATAATCTTGCACATATGCTATTGTAACGGTCAGTCAGACTCAGGACATGGATGTTAGTATAATTAAACAGGAAGGTTTATTGAACAATATGAAGACAGGAACTGTTGGCAGGTGAGTATAGATGAATATATGGTTCTTTAGCAAACAGATGATGATAGTGATTGATGTTATCTCTTTTACCAGGTTCGGGATGACGAGGAATGACTGTGGGGTATCCAGGAGCTGGTTTCTTGAGAAGAATACAGGTAAGTACACAGAACAATGATGCTGGAACACACAGGGAAGACAGGGGAGATCGTGTAGCGTGGAGACGTGGAATCGGGTAAGTCACTTTGCTTGAGTCCTTTTTCATAACGGAGACCAGACAATGTGATTGTATGCAGCGTGTGTTCTTATAGTGTCTGGTTCAAGAGATTGTTCAACACCCTGCATAAGTGTTTTACAAAACAATGCAAATAATCAGCACACTGGTTTTATAAACAGACATTTGCATTATGTATGAATAAGCAGAATAATGATTCCTGGACTCCAAGCCTGTACATTTTTATGTTAATAATTATCATTAACATTTAACATGATACATATTTAAAATAATTTTGTCAAATGCTGATAAACAGACTGACACAAATTTTAAAAGATCACTGGTGATCTGCAGAAAATAAATATTTAATCAAAGGTAGTTTCTGCAGGAGCCATAGATATTTTCTCTGTCTTATCAAAAACTCAGTTAATCAGTTTCCTTTGTAACGCTTGCTTCGCAATCAACAATTTATTGGCTTTAAGTACATAAAAAATACAATCACCTGATTTTATTGGTCCAAGGCAGAATTATGAATTATAAATACATACTGAGCCTCAATAATCAGAGAAACCTTTTGTGAATGGATGTAAATGTGAACTTTAAGCGCAGTGTAAGGCAGCACATTGCGTTTATGTATTTGTGTGTGTATGTGTGTTTCCATGGAAACAGGAAAGCTGATGGATACATGAAGCAAAGACCTGCAGTTCAAATTTGTCACCAATATAAGCAAACAACGCAGACCATCTGCTACTCAATCCAACTTCTCCATTATGTTTTGGATTTTATCAAGAACACTGAAGCAGATGGACTGTTAACAGGAACAGAGTGCCATGTGTAAAAGTGCACACAAACACACATGCACACACATTATATGAATATTGCATGCTTTGACTCATCAGGGACCACTGGCTATTTTTTTAATAAATCAAGTAATGTCTCTAACAAGGTTAGATTAACAGCAATGAATCTTGGTCAATCATATCCTGTGTCAATAAATTAAAACATTTAAAGAAATATATTAAAAATGGGTTAGGAATATGAATATGAGACTGTATCTTGGCCTTGCTGTGATGTTTTTTTCACGAACTGTGGTACCTGTCATCATAGGCATGACATGATGGTGCATGCAGTTTCATAACAGCGCCACCTGCTGGCCTAGAGAGATGCTATTTTGCTCATACCTTTTGAAAACTTTGGTAAAATCATAAGAGTGGTCTCTTTAGATTCCTTGAGGCATGCTGAGTAAAAATGATATCTGATGTTTCATGAATGGGGCATCAACCATGCTGCGAGTCTAAGGTGACCTGCAAAGTTTGGGCCTGCAATACTTAGTGGTCAAAAGATATAACAAAATGTATGAAAATGCTTTAAATTAATGTGACTGAAATGAAATATTGTCATGCAACTTCTTTTTTAGATTCTTTGGCTCATGCCGGGTAGTACGACACCAAATTTGTCCTAGTATAGTACTTTTTCGAAATCCTTCCACAGCTCTTGTCAGATTTGCATGAAATTTGGTATGTGGTATCTAGAGACATGACAATTTGTACTAATTGCTCAAGTTGTTCTGAGCTACAGGGCTTTCCTGTAGATCAGTGGTTAGAGCATGGCGTTAACAAAGCCAAGGTCATTGCACCCAGGGATTGCACATACTCAGAAACAATGTAGCTATAGTAAAATGCAATGTAAGTCGCTTTGGATGAAAGCGTCTGCCAAATGCATAAATGTAAATGTTATACCATGTCAGTGAATTTAAGAACAAGCATCAAAAATGGCCTGTGCACAAAAGCCTCAGGATTTCTTAGCAAAATGATGGATCTCAGGTCCACCCTCCCTTCAGGCTGCTAAGCGTGGCGAACAGGTCCCCAATCCCTAAGGGGTGCATGACTTGCCACAAATTTTGGACTCCAATTAAGAAATACAGTGAGGGAAAAAAATTATTGATCCCCTGCTGATTTTGTACATTTGCCCACTGTTACGGTGGCTGAACGGTTGTGTTGGTGAGAATGACAGGGAAGAGACTCGGAACTAAAACAAAGGATATTTAATGAAGTAACAAACACAAACACTAACCGTATAACAAAAAGGACAACAACATGTGCATCAGCAGTAATGAGTGAAATACAAAAGACAAACCAGTGTGAGTGAACATAATCCAAATCAGTCGACAGTATCAAAAAGGGGCGATCCAAAAGAGTAATCCAATAAACAAGCGATATCCGAAAACCAGGCAAGACGTGATAAACTATGACAGAGAGACCTCGAACGAAACGCTAACAACTACAACTCCTAAACAATATCCCACGATTAACAAACCCAAACCAGGAACTTAAATACACATAATAATCAGACAAACACAGGTGCAGGTGATTAACAGAAACCAGGAAGTGACATAAAACAACAGTGACATCATATCGACAATCGACAAAACCAAACATCAAAATAAGAGTCCTTGTGCTCCTCGCTAATCGCAGGAGCCGGGCTTCGTTACATAACGCCCCCCTCCCGGAAGGACACGCCGTAACCCCGCAGTCGATAGACAAAGGGTATGCTTGCGGAGCCAGGGCGGAGCAGACTTGCGGAGCCAGGGCGGACCAGAACCAGACTTGAGCCGACCGGACTTGAGCCGACCGGAACCAGACTTGTTGCGCCGACCGGAAGCAAACTTGTTGCGCCGACCAGAACCAGACTTGTTGCGCCAGGGTGCAGACTTGAGGCACCAGGGTGCAGACTTGAGGCACCAGGGTGCAGACTTGAGGCGCCAGGGTGCAGACTTGAGGCGCCAGGGTGCAGACTTGAGCTTGCGACACCAGGTTGCAGCGTTGGGTCGCCAGGGAACTGCTTTGCGTCACCGGGAACTGCTTTGCGTCGCCAGGGAACTGCTTTGCGTTGACAGGGAACTGCTTTGCGTTGACAGGGAACTGCTTTGCGTCGCCAGGGAACTGCTTTGCGTTGACAGGGAACTGCTTTGCGTCGCCAGGGAACTGCATTGAGCATGGCGAGTGCCGTTGCCGGGGTAGACTCGAGCGTTGTGGCGCTGACTGGAGAAGTGACCTTTTCCGCCGGAGAGCTGACTGAGGTTTCGGCTACCGCCACGGGAACACTGGCCGGAGAAGCAGGTCCCTTGACCTGAGTATGCACCTGAGACCCGAGTATGCACCTGAGACCCGAGTACCGTTGCCTGAAACTCGATTTGTGAAGCCATAACTGCCAATTGGATTCCTTCCTGAGAGCCTGTTGCCGCTGCCTGACTGCTGATCTGAGAGGCCACCGCCACCAGCGTGTTGCAGGCCTGAGATACAGCCTGTGCCTCCTCCCAGTTGATCAAAACCCCTGTCAGACTTGCCCTAAGGCCCGCCAGTTGCCCCGCCAAAGCGTCCAGGATGGCTCCAGGATCCGCAGAACCGCTCCTCTGCTCCGAACCCTCCTGAGCATTTGTACCGGGCGCAGCTGCTTCCATCTCCACCGCGACCGACTCCTCCTCACTACTTAAACCATCCAGCTCCGACTGAGTAATCTCCGTTGTGTCAAACCTCGACTCAACCTCCCCCAATTGGAGGTCGGAGCCCGCCAGTTCTAAGGCCATGTTTATATATTCCATAATAGTCCACTTGGAACAAGGAATAGGCATTAAATCTTTAAACTGGGAGTCTAATCCGTGCCGGAAAACCGACATGATGAAACTGTCCTCCCCAGGAAAATCATAGACTGTGCGCAAAAAGTAATCCACATAAGCCTCCGTTGAGGCACCGTTTTGGCACAGCCAAGACGCCATAATTCACAAAAGGTAGGCCAAAAGGAAAAAGCAAAGCAAAGCAAAATCCAATGACGCACAAAAGGCACAAAAAATGCAAAACACCCAAAAAATACAAAAACACCAAAAAATGCAAAAAATGCAAAAACACCAAAAACGCAAAAACACCCAAAAACCAAAAACACCAAAAATGCAAAAAACACAACAAACACTGCTGTGCTGTTGTCTGTGTGGTGGGTTATTCTGTTACGGTGGCTGAACGGTTGTGTTGGTGAGAATGACGGGGAAGAGACTCGGAACTAAAACAAAGGATATTTAATGAAGTAACAAACACAAACACTAACCGTATAACAAAAAGGACGACAACATGTGCATCAGCAATAATGAGTGAAATACAAAAGACAAACCAGTGTGAGTGAACATATAATCCAAATCAGTCGACAGTATTAAAAAGGGGTGATCCAAAAGAGAAATCCAATAAACAAGCGATATCCGAAAAACCAGGCAAGACGTGATAAACTATGACAGAGAGACCTCGAACAAAACGCTAACAACTACAACTCCTAAACAATAACCCACGATTAACAAACCCAAACCAGGAACTTAAATACACATAATAATCAGACAAACACAGTTGCAGGTGATTAACAGAAACCAGGAAGTGACATAAAACAACAGTGACATCATAAGCAATCGACAAAACCAAACATCAAAATAAGAGTCCTTGTGCTCCTCGCTAATCGCGGGAGCCGGGCTTCGTTACACCCACTGACAAAGAAATTTTAACAAAAAATTTTTTAACAGTGAGAGACAAAATAACAACAAAAAAATCCAGAAAAATGCTTTTAAATAAAAAGTTAATGAGTGAAATAAGAATTTGACCCCTTCGCAAAACATGGCTTGGTACTTGGTGGCAAAATCCTTGTCAAAATGTTTGCAGATCCTCTCCAAGTCATTAAGGTTTTGAGGCTGACGTTTGGCAACTCGAACCGTCCTGGCTCCCTTCACAGATTTTCTATGGGATTAAGGTCCTTAATGTGCTTCTTATTGAGCTACTCCTTTGTTGCCTTGGCCATGTGTTTTGGGTCATTGCCATGCTGGAATATCCATCCACGACTCATTTTCAATGCCCTGGCTGAGGGAAGGAGGTTGTCACCAAAAAGGGGTGCATGCAGCATCTGAGCATGCAGCGACGCATATATATAGCCGTCCCTCACCTCCGTCATATGACAGTCTCGCAGCATTTGGCCCCACCCACTTGTCCTCCATGTCCGAAATTGAGCTTTTTCCATCCGACGAAGAGACTTTTCTTTTTACCGACGCTCTTCCACCTCAATCTCCTAACTCAAGTAGCGATCTGTCTCTCCCGAGTGTTTCTGCCGAGCCTCCTTCATCCCGGGGACGTAAAACCACCCGCCCCACTCGTCATGCTCCAAGGTGCCGTCATCTACCCTCGCCACCGCCGGCGAGACACACTCCATCTTCCTCCACATTGTCTCGCACTCCGCCTCACCCATCTATTCCTGGAATAGAGAAATGGACTGTGAAGGCTTTAAGACAAGCTCTTCTGAACTCAATTTGTTCAATTTTTTCGTAGACTGAATAAAGCTGTAAAATTGTATAACGACGTGCCAGGTCCTCTACCAGCACCCTGCCACAACAGCAGACTCCCAATGCCTCCGCTAGCGGCTCACGCCCCGACGTCATCTTTTCCTCTATCCACTCCCTCCTCTTCTCTTTTGCCTCTTATTCCTTCCCTCTCGGGAGCCATTTACAGTGTGAGCCTGCATCTGCACACAGCCGCAGCCTCAGCCCCTCTTCCTCTTATTAATCCTCCTCAAACACGTTCTTCATTTAATCTTTTCTCTGCCTCTTTTTTGCCAGATGCATCGCATTCTGTCATTTCTAGAATTCTCTATTGCATTCGGTCGATATACTAGGCATAATTTGTTAAGTTTTTCCTCACAGAAGATGCTAAATTAGAACTAAATTATCTCTCTATAATTGCAGAGCTCGCCCTGCCTTACGGCGGCAGTCTTTTTTACACTTATTTTAAGATATTTTCAACTAAGTGCGCAGTCCGCATCGCCCAGTGTAATCAGTGTCCCTATTCGGATGCCCCGGACACTGGTCTCCCCAACAGCATATTCTTCGGCAGTCATTACATTTTGTGCGCTATTTGTAGATCTATTAACCATTCCACTACCACTTGCCCTCAATTAATCAATTCCCCCCTGCCTGGAAGTGAACTTCGTTAAATGTACTAACTACGTCCTGCAGCCTGCTATCCCCACGAAGGATTGCTCTTTTAGAGGTTTCAGAGGCAGACCTGTCCAAGTTTCGTCTAACAGACAGGTCCGCAATAATTTTAATGTGGGGAAATGTATGAGGCAGCGCTGTCATTACCTCCACGTCTATAATTTGTGGCGGAGCCCACACCCGCTCTATCTGTTCTGTTCCAAAGTCTTTGTATAATAATAATTTAAAAAAATGATTTCGACTCCTGTAAATAAAATCTAAACATCCTCATAAAGGAAAGTGTTCCCGTAGCTCAGTTTGTAGAGCATTGCCCTGGCAGCGTAGGGTTTGTGGGTTCGTTTCCCATGGGGCACTGACAAATGTATAGCTTAAGTGTACCGTAAGTCGCAAGGGTGCCATAAATCTAAACTTTTCTCGCCTGGCTTTTGAATTGTCTCTTCACCCTGACATCAACTTTACCAACTTTCTTTTGTCCGGTCTAAATACGGCTTTAATCCCGGTCTCGAATCTCTCCCAACTATAAATTTTATCTGCAATAATCTCCAATCAGCTCTAGCAGAGCCTAAAATAGTAGACGAGCTAATTAAAAAAGAACTAGAGTCAACTAGGAACTAGGTTTCATGATCTGGCATTTTTTAAAATGCCTCCCTTTGAATATTTCCGTATAAGCCCATCGGCATGGCTACTAGAAATTTTTCGGGGCAAAAACGCTTGATAATCAATCTTTTGGCCCCTCATAACTCTCCATTCCCTAACATTAACAGTCTTATTCCTCTCGAAAAATACTTTTGATATTGACCAAGCAATAACAATGATTAAAAACATTGGCCACGGTGCATGGTTGGCTAAAGTAGACATAACGGCAGCTTTCAAATTAATGCCCATCAGTCCAACGTTATAACATTGTCCAACAATTATGACACAATTCCTTACCTTCTCCATTTGCTCGATGATATCCTAATATTTTCGCCTCACGATGCTGTCCCAGCCGCTCATCTCCTCTCAGTCCTAAAAGTGTTCGCTGAACTCAGGATCCCTATCGCCCAAGACAAAACATCAAGCCCGGCCTCAACAATTCCTAGTTCCTAGGCATTAATTTAGACTAATTTAGACATTAATTAATTTAGACGTAATTCCCCAGGGCCGCCCGTTCGCATAACCTTTCCCTCGCGTCTTCCGTTCAAGCGTTGGAAGATGAAATTCATATATCCTACGAATGTAAAAACTAACTACACTTATGGATTATGTTTCTAAAGCAATGGAACGGGTCAACTTTTTTTCTATGACAACCTCTTATCCTCCCCTCCCCTTTCGACATCCAACTCTTTACCGACACTGCACCCTCCGTGGGCTTTGGCAGTTTTTATCAGGGACGGTGGTTTGCGTCTACATGGCCACCCCAGCTCCTCGATTCGCCTTAGTTCTCAGCCTTCTTGGCCTTATTTGAGCTCTATCCCATCATCATAGCAGCCTTTCTCTAGGGGAAAGAATGGTCAGCTAAAAGTATTTTAGTGCATTGTGACAATGAAACAATGGTATTCTGCATTAATAAAGGTCGTTGTCGTTCCCCAGCATTAATGCCTTTTCTAAGACGCCTTACCTGGATTTCAGCCCGTGATCAATTTGTTATAATCGCGGAGCACGTTCCGGGTTCCAAAAATTTAAACGCTGACTCTCTCTTTCGTTTTTCTTTTCAGAAATTCAGGCAGCTGGCTCCAGAAGCAGATCCATCCCCAACTCGATGGTTTTATTTCCTTGTTTCATTTCTACGCCGTTTTTTTAATTTCGTTTGAAATTTTCCACATATCGGTTAATACCCTTTAAGTCCGGAGTAAGAGTCAACCAATTTCGTAATTTGCTGATTTCCTAATTGCTAATACTTTGCCTTCGTTATGTTGTCACTACCTGACCGCCGAGCTCCCGTCGGACGCTGCGAGAGCCCTTCCGGTCCAGCATTGTTATATTCAAATGCCTTCTCTTGGCTGGTATATACCTCAGTCAAGGACGGGGGAAGTACTCTGAGTTCGAGACAAATTCTGAGCGCGATTTGATGTTAGTGTGAACTCATAAATATGTAGAAAAAAATGTTTGTGATATTGCATTGCAGAATCATATTGCATTGATTCCATTTCACACATAGTAAAAAAATGTGATTCTATTGCCTTAACATGCTTTCTTCATTGATCCATTGCTAGCACGCTTTTAAGATACACTAGTGTTTTAGTTTTATGAGCTGTTTTTGTGGTAATGAAAAACATTCATAGTAAATATTTGAAATAAGTAAATACAAAAAATGGCCACCAGAAAAAGGACAGTGTAATAATATGACCTTTCAGTCCATGTCTATAAGCTGATACTGCCATCGAGTGGTCAACGAGTACATTGGCTGTTTAATGGCATTTATCTGGCTTATCAAAAATATGACTATTTTCTCAAATAATTGTTTCAAACAAAATATAAAATACAGTATTATCAATATATTTTATCTGCATAGATGCGTTTAATGCAAAAAAGAAGTCCTGGTATGTCTTTTGCAGAAGCAAATATTTTTTAAAAAACGGTTTGGCTGTTGAACACTAATGTCATCAGTTGTTGAGACGGAGTTGATCAGTTGAGCTGTATCTGTTAACAAATCCTAATAAGCAACAAAAAAAGATCAGCTTTAGACGTTTGCAGTTTGAACATGATTTTCTATTATGTATTCTAAAGTTGTTTATTCCCTTGTAGATTGCATTGCATATGGTAGCGTCTTAATGACAAATATTAGAAATTACCCTTGGATGCCATCACACACAATAAATGCTTGGTGACACAGCTGGCATGCTGGGATTAAAAAGTGAGATGTGTGGGTGGCAAATGATCTATGAGGTCTTGAATGGATGTATATTCAGAGATGCTGTTGCGGGTGAATAGCTGAACAAAAAAATAGATAAAAATAGAAAAATAGAAAAATAGAGAAAATAAATAGGCAATGGAAGAAGTGGTCTTATAGATAAAGCCATAGACCTGAAATTAAAGGATCCAAGGAGTGTGAGACTGCTGTTGTTTGTACAAAATATATCTGTGAGATGACAATGCATCTTGTTCAACCTGATGAGTTTGGACACAACAGGTCCATTCCCAAAACATGGGGAATATTTTAGTAACATTCTAAAATTTAATTAATTCTACAATTCCAATAATATGCTTCAGCTCTATATTGTTTTGTATTAAAAAATGAGTTTGCAACAAAAAATTTTTTTTTTAACATAGGCTAATGTTTGATCCTTTATTTCATGTCATCTGTGTTAAGCGATCAATACTTTTGAAACACACTGGACAGAATGCTCCTAGATAGAAACTGTTCCTCAGTTTTTCCAATGATTGAATATACAATTTTTCCCTTTTATGGTCTTTTATGATTAGTGGTCTTTTATGATTAGTGATCATATCAGGATGCACATAGAGAATTCTAAATCTGTATTCTTTTAAATCTTTCAGAAATAAAAAGTCAACATTTTCTGAAAATTACTAATTTTAAAATTGAAAAATCTCAACACACACATACGCGCACAGAATTCCTGTCAGTCCCTGAGCTTTACAAGATAAATTTAAATGTGATGTAAAATACAGATGGGACTACAGTAAAAACGGTGTTTTGACAAGTTATATTTTCATCTCTTGCTTGTCATGAAACAGGGTAGACCACAGAATCCTGATATATAGTAACGTATCTCGATTTTGTTGTAGGCCTATATTGGAAACATACATGAGGTGGCGCTGTTTGTCTGAAAATATATTATAAAACTCGTACCAGGAGCTATACACAACTAAATGCCAAAGCAATTCTTTCTACGTTAGAAGCAAAACAGACACACACACATATGCACACATAGGTTTACTTATCTAAATTGGGACATTCCATAGATTTATATTGTTTTCATACACAGATAGTTAAATAATATAACAATATCGAACACAGCACTTTTTGTCACTTTCAGCTAAATAATATATACACATTTTTGGGTTGTAGTGTTGAAACATTCCGTTACCAAAAATGACAGGTTCACTCTCGGTTGTAAATTATTTTTTCTACAATATAAAACATCCCTATACCCATTCAGCTTTAGTAACTTTCACTTTATACTGCCCATAATGTAGACCCAAGCTATACTATAGACTATACTGTTTACATTTTTCAGTGAACTGGCTGCTTAACTTTTAACCAACCACCATACGCACAGCATGTGATATGTGCCTTAGTTCCTTATGTCATGAACACCCTCAAAAGCACTGTGTAGTGCAGCATGTAATGCAAAATGAGACATACTTTGTTTCAGTGGCCAGATGATTTCTCAGTTGTCCTGGATACAGCAGCAGGTAAGATTGCACACTGGCCGTTTTAGGAAGAAAATGTATCTTTATTTAAAATGTCTTAGTTTACGTTTGTAACCCTGTTCCTTAAGACAGGGAACAAGATGTTCCTGTCCAGAGTGCAGGAAAAACCTGCACTCTGGTTTTTCCTGAAGAGTTTTTCCAACTCTTCCTGTCCAGAGTTGGAAAAACCTTCCAACTCTCCAAACTGTCAGAGTGCATCCATGACATAAAACAGTGGATGACAAATAATTTCCTATTACTAAACTCAAAGAAAACTGAGGTTCTACTCATTGGACCAAAAACTTGTCATGCTTCAGACTACAACCTGCAAATAGAAGGCTGCACTGTTACCCCTGCAAATACAGTTAAAGACCTAGGTGTTATATTAGACGGCAATCTGTCT
>JAZGTI010015825.1:0-13150 GCA_036877585.1 Botia kubotai
TTTTCAAACGTTTGATCACTCTTTATGCTAACTATTCTGAAGTAATTGAGCTAGGAATTTACTTCCACGCTAGCGAAATGAAATTATCCAGCATGACGTCAGCGACTCCACACAAACACAACAGTTACCACAGAGAGGCAACAAAAACCATCTTATCAGTTAACCTGATGTTTTCATCCTCTGGTCTTGTTGTACTACAGTTGCATTTTTTTTTATGTGCTTGAATTGGTAAATTGAAGTGTATTTGTCAGCGCTGTCATCGTCTGTTCAAATTAATCAATGAAACACTTTAAACGTCACTCAGTAGCTACTGTAGAGATTTGACAGAGCTCTTATTTAACACACCAGCTGGTTTATTTATAAAATTTCCTTAAAACTTCTTCTGGGGATATTTTAAATATCCGAATCAATAAAAGTCACTTGAAATAGAATATTAACTTTTTATGAGCCGGGCTCACAAAGACTTCATTTGTAGACAAATGAGCTGCGAGTCAAATTCAAAAGAAAAGGAGAAATTACAGTCTTGGTCATTTTCCTTGAGTTGTAGCTTTAAAAATATCCTCTGCGTGGTACTAATGTATGATTCATGCAACTGTTGGAGTTTTAATCGCCATTAAGAGCGTCATTTCTCCACTTCAGAGGTAACGCTTTTAATCACCGATCATATATTACTTGTGACGACTCTTATCTCTGTTTCTCTCCTATTTATCTATCTATCTATCTATCTATCTATCTGTCTATCTATCTATCTATCTATCTTCTCTGACTCTTTGTAGAGAGATTATTCAAAAGTAAACACAGTCTTACCCACACATTTCCACACACACACACACACATACAGAAACAGACACCCACTCTGCTGCGGCTGGCTGATTTGCTTCCATGCGTGATAGGAGAGGGGACCCCACTCACCCTCTCAACTGCTAGAGGCCATTTTAATCTTCCAGCCATCTCGGCTCACTCTTCATCGTCCTGGCTAGTTGCCATGGGGAGATATGGGATACAGGTTGCCACTTTACCACATCAGCTAGAAATCTCCTTTACTCCTCCCCATGACCCTGAGGTACACAATCTGACCACCTTCAAAACATAGGAACACATTATCAAAGAAATGTAAAGGTTCCTCAGTTTGAATATTTTTATTATTTTTCAGTTTTCCCTTTTTTATCATCAATTGTGGTGCTTTTTGTTAACAGACCAAAGCACAGTTTATAATGTTTTTATGTGCTGTTCTGAAAATCAGAATTGAATGATTCTATAATAATAAACCAGTGTGGTAAAATACACACACATTTTCTTAGTTCACATATGACTACAGAAAACACAGCTACAATTGAAAAACATGTCAACTTTGCCATCGTAATATCTGTGTCCAAAAAGTAAACCAACCAAGTCTGACCGAGAAAACACAATCACATTGAGAAACTAGATAACGATCTAGTTGAGTGTTGCATAAGAACAAAGATATTGTCCATTACATACAGTAGCTGTATTCATAACATAGCAATGTTTTGACTTGTTGTCTTAGCCATATTTGACATTTTCTTACTTTCAACACCTTTGCTAGCACAGCTGACATTACTGCAAGTCTAATGATCCAAGTGTAACAGTTCTGGAAACAGTCGGATTTATTTATCTATCACTCCAGATGTTGTTTTGCTGTTACAGCAACAAAGTTCTATTGCCATAGTTATTTCAGTTCTATTAATTGCACACAATTGTTTTCATTTATTGTTTTGTTGTTGTTTTCGCAAAAACACTGTATTTTATTACACAGTTCTTTTATTGGGCAGGCAAATCTGTAACCTCATACGCACCTCTGTTAGCATTACGCTACAGACCTCCCCAGTCCCCAGTTTATTCTTGAAATACCTTCTGTTATTGTGTGGAATCTCACTTAAATAAAAGCGTTCATCAATGGATCTCAGTGCTCAGTATCATAAATTTAGCATCTGCCTCTGTACCAACAAATATCCAAATGGGGAATGGGGAATAATGGATATGGGGAAAAAAAAACCCAGTACTTACACTTTCTTTGCGTGTCCAAACGCATTACTGTGTGCTGTGCTGTCTGTGCAGTGCGCTGACAGGCGCTATTAGACTGTAATCCACCAGCCACAGACCAATGTAACCTTTCAGACCACCGACTTCACACCTATTGACGTGTCCCTCTGGCCACAAATCAACCAGTGTGAAACCTCTCATCTCCAGGAGTGGCCTTCAGGTGTGATTTAACATGATGAATGAAGTGACGGATCTCAGGTGACTCCTGCTGGACACACGCTGCTGTATAGCTTGAATCTTCACATTCAAATGCTGTTAATAATGGTTTTGGTTCCTCAGCTGGAATATTGTTGTTGTTAATTCTCCTGGTAAAACTTTTAAAGCAGTTTTTTTTATTGCGAGACAAACAGGTCACAGGTCTGTTTGGCCAGAGTTGTAGACAGCTGTGAAAAATATGCGAATGCAAGGAATCAAAATAAATTAACAATATAATCGTGCAGAGTTTGGTTAGCAAAATACATGTGTTTACTTTAAAAGTGCCTGGGGGAGTTCCTTTCAGCAATATTACTACACTATTTTCAAAAGATAATATTCTAGATACATGTGAATATGTTTATTTAACAATTGTAGTTTCAATGTTTTGTTTAATTAGTTTGACAACGATATTTTGAGTCATGGAAGAAGCAGTTTTGAACCGTGTTTGAAACGTGCTATCACACGAATATCCTTGTTCCACATGTGGCTACAGAAAACACAGGTTCAAGCTGAAGAATGTGTATCTAGTGGCTATAGTGAAGGAGCATAGGATACAAAAAGACAAGCACTGTGTAAGTGCATAAGCACCACTGTTAGCATTATGCTACAGATCCCCCAGTCATCGTTTTTCCATAAAATACCTTCTGCTGTTTTAAACAACATGAAATTGGGACACCTGCTGAGTGTGTTGTTGTGTAAGCTTGTATAAATTAGCAGTTAGCACATTTTTTTCTTAGAGTATTTACAGTATAAATATGTAATCTTTATATTATACTAGCAGTGACACAATGTACAGTTTTTATGTATGCTGTCTGTACAGTTGAGTTTTAGCATGAATTCTGCTCCACTTTGCATCTGATTGTGTCTGCTGACAACCAAAAAAGGGCATTTTTACGTGCACTTTAGGAGAGAAGATCAGAATTCAACGATACACTAAAAATAGTCAAAAAATCTTGATCCGCACGTAACTGTACAGAACACACTGAAAGAAATGTGACACAATTTCACATTTCTAACTGAACAAAGACATTAGAAATCACAGACCTCTAGCATTTGTGGTTGAGGCGCTAGATAACCTTCATTTTGAAATCCATCGTCACAGGACAGACAGCCCAATAATCTTGGTGTCATGACAGTACACCACTTTCTTCTGAAATGATTTGTCCCTGTTGCTCACTTGTGTCTTGCTTTTGGCCCAGATGCACTTTCTGCTTGTAATGTCTGACAGATATTGTGAAGTATTTGCTTTCCCAAACCAGAAAAGCCTCTGAAGCGATCTTTCAGTGAAATGGTGTATGTATTCATCTTTCTGTGTATGTATTCATCTTTCTGTGTATGTATTCATCTTTCTGTGTCTGTATTCATCTTTCTGTGTCTGTATTCATCTTTCTGTGTCTGTATTCATCTTTCTGTGTCTGTATTCATCTTTCTGTGTATGTATTCATCTTTCTGTGTATGTATTCATCTTTCTGTGTATGTATTCATCTTTCTGTGTATGTATTCATCTTTCTGTGTCTGTATTCATCTTTCTGTGTATGTATTCATCTTTCTGTGTATGTATTCATCTTTCTGTGTATGACTCTGAAGAAAGGTGACTTCGCTTTTACAGCTGCAAAGATATTTGAAGTTTTTTCATGTTGCTGGAGGGAAGAAAACAAAGAGAAATAAAGAGAGAAAAAAGAATGAGGAAAGGAAGAAAACAGCATATATCTTTTCTGGCTATTTTTAGGGCCCAAAACCCATTACTGATGTCGCACAAGAAGGATACAGATGTCATTTCAGTAAAGAGAAATGCAGCCATGAGGAGCCACCCGTGAAAACGCTAGTTTTACTCACAGTTTTAAGAAGTGTGTTGTTTTTTCACCCCTAATGGTACCAGACAAAATTGTTGTATATTTGTTTGAGTGGCTCAAAGAAACAACTTATTTGGCCGACCAATGGCAGATGAGGAGAGTGTTTTGAACGGTATTGTTGCAGCTCTGGTGTTGTTAGTTGCACAGAAATGACACACTTCATCTTTTAAAGAATAATTTATTCTTTGTCTCGATGTCATCAAAATTATTATTATTATTATGAGACCCACAGCTTTAAGGGGGTTGATGCAGAACTTCTAGTTTCTGACCCAGATCTGCTTTTTGTTTGCTGGAAGTGAGTGAAATGGTGTCAGGTTGTCCACTGGCTCCAGCACCTGTCTGTCTGGGTAAATGATTTACTGTCACTTATCTACCCTGACAACAACTCGTTTTACTTTCCTGTTTGTCATTAAAATGAGCATAACACTTGAGAGCCTTAGCCTTAGCCTTAGCCTTACTGTCTCCAGAGAAGATATTTTTGTACCGCTTTCTCTCATCAATGGATCCTTGCTGGAGTTTTGGAATGATTGCTGAGGGTGTCAGGCATAACCTGTCCCTCCCCACACTTCACACACGGCCTTCAGTCTGTGAGTCCTGCCTTCTGCTGCTTTACCATGACGCTTCATTAAGTTTGTATGAGGCTGGCTCTTGTCACTGATTCTGACAGGGGGCCGGGGAAAGAAGGCGAGCAAGAGAAAGCTGTGATGAGAGAGGCAGTCACTCTCCAACCCTCTCCTCCACGCTGTACCTTCCACCTTGGTGTCCCTCATTGTCTGGTCCTGACAAGCGCGCTGTGGTCAAGTTTGGCAAATAGAAGGACCATAAAAGAGATCAGGGCTGAACCTGGAGGCGTGTGGCTTCATCACGGAAGACTGACAGCCCGGCAGAGAGAGAGAAGATGTGAGTGCTAGTGTTTGAACGAGGCAGCTGGCATCTCTGCTGATGGGTTCTGCTCATTAGAGTTAGTTCTCAAGCTACATGAAGAACAATTAAAAGAAGAGATAGAAAGGTAAACCCCCATCCTTCAACCGGCTCTTCAGCTTTTCCTCACTGTATCTTGGGATGAGTTTTACAGATCTTCTCTTATAGACCGGCGAGGTCTCTGTGACAGCTGAGGTGGGTTTGAGTTCAAAAAATGTGTTTCAGTCATGAAATGTGTTTCAGTCATGCAAGCTCAGCTGGTCTGTAATATGTCTGATTTGCTGCAGACGATGTTCCTCAGGTCTGGCTTTCTCTCAGATGGGAAACAGCTGTGTCTTAGTGAGCAGATCGAAGTGGAAAAACTTGTGGGACTCTTGTTTCCTGCAATTGTAGGTTGTTGAGTTTTAAAGTGAAAAGCCCGAACAGAACATCTACAGCTTCTAACAGCGTGTGTTCACCTGCCATCTGCCATCACATCCTCAAAGAGGTCAAAGCAAAATAACACACATCCACTTAGTCGTAATCTGTTTCAGTTAGTGTAGATAACAGATGGATTGGAACTTGACGGCTTCTCTTGGAAGCTCTTCAGAGCTTGTGAGCTCCAATCTTCTTCCACTTAAACTGAAGGACTGAGCTGGGGGTTGTTCTGGCAATCATCATGGGTCAACTGTTACAATTGTAGGTTACAAAATGACATCAAAAAATCAGGGCATGTGTATATAAAAACATACATATGTCACAGTGCTCCATATAACTGAAAACATCTAAAATTCTCGCTACTTGGCAAGATTTTAAAAGACAGAATATGTAGTGCCAGATAAACTATGTGGTTTTCACTGTGAAACCAAACGTATTAATGAAAATGTCTGTATTTATGTCTGTATTTATCTCTAAAATGCCAGACTCTGCCTACAAAAACTTCTGTTCGTTACTAAAGCAGATACTCATCTGATTGGGTTGAATTAGCTAGTTTAAATTTGAAGGTCTGTGGAAGACATTAAACAACTACTGTACGCATGAAAACGAAATACCATGTTATGTTTGCAAACGTGCTAGAGAGGCTGTAGAAACAGATCATGTGAGGAAGATGCCAATCTGCTAATGATAGATGGTATCAATTCAATAATACAAATAATACCCAAACCCGGTGATGTAATGGTGATAACCATGAAACGGTGATGTAATCATGAAATGGTGTGGTGATGGACCCATAAAAATAGTCCATATGACTTGTGCAGTATGAACACTGTAATTCTGCACAACAGCTGTGTAGTGCTTTTGGTCATTTTGTAGCTTAGCAGCATCATTCACCATCATTCACCATCACAAAAATCCTTCCAGTATTCTAAAAATGTTGTTCTATGGAAGACTGAAAGTCGTAGATTTGGAGTCACATGGGGGTTAATTAATGAATAAGGTTTCATGTTTTTGGATGAACGGCCCCTTTAAAACATCTCATTGCAGTTGGACTTAAATTATCTTTGCGTTTGATGTTCATCTTGAAAGGGTCACAAATCAATAGTCAGTGTGGAAGAGAGGAACTGCTTTCCGGTCATCTTCTGTACTGAATCTTCTGAACTCCTTGAATTACTGCAGTAAGGAGAGGATTGAAAAAACGATTTAGAGGTAATTCCAATTACTAATGAGAATGAGGCCTCACAAAGAACTAAACTAAGTACAGTAACAATTACTGTATCTAAAAATATTGTCCCCCTACAAAAAAGTCCTGCAGCGGTACCATAGTGTTGTTTTCAGATGGCACTCCAGGGTACCTCAGGGAATACGACAATACTGTTATACTTTATTTTTAACTTGACTTTGTAAAGCTATATACATTGTATATAAGTTTGAAAACAGCAAATGATCTTTTGTGGAGTATCCTCAGGGCCAGATTGATCATCCGTTCTGAACTCCTGCCAAATCAGAGTGAAGTTTAATGCCTCGCTGGAGGACATAGGGAACAAGACTTCCCCATTTCTACTCTTCAGGCTACTCTTTCATATAATATTTTCTTTAAACTTCATTATAAACTGAAATGAGACTTGTGCTCCATTTTGGGCAGTTGATAATTTGGGAACTGCTGGCAACCAATGACATGCAAGCATTGAGTTTCAGACTGAAACCCATATCCCACTTTCTGAAGACGCTGGAAACGGCCCTGCTGGGACTCTTGTGAAGCAGATGGTGTGCAATGAAACGCGTCTCGTATATGATTTCTGATGCAGCACTCTCATGTCATTACTCCCCAAAGCTCATTCTGACATGAATTTGTACTCTAAAAGTTGTATTACTGTTCAGAGGACTGACCTCAATGCAAAGGTCAAGGTGTGACAAATGCTGGTGCTTTAGCTGTGTCTCTGAGTGTCAGATCAGTGAATCTGACAGGTAATTAAGAGCACAGTGTTCTTGAGCCGCTGTGTCTCCAGACTTCTGTTTTGTCTTTTGCATGCCCCTCCATGACATAAATGTACAAATTAATAAACTGCTGTTTAATTAATAAATCTATGGGATTTCATATCAGTCCACATGATGTTCAGAGAGAGAACAGAAGGTTGATTTTGTAACCAGAATGAACGTTCTGTACATACTCCAAGATAAGAAATAATTGAAGTTTTTATGAACAGTGCCATTTTATGTAAAATGTTCTCATAATGTGATCAAATCTAATGGATATTATTCTTACATAGGTTGGAATGAAGTGTGTTATTGCATGTTATTTATCTGCCGTCTGTTTTTAGGGAAACTGTTAACATTAAGTTAAATGACGTGAATTGTAAGGTAACAGGTTTAAACACTGTATGGACTGTAAGTCTCACGATAAATCTCACGATTTCACAACCCGACTACATGTTCATGTGTGTTGTCTCATTAATGTAACAAGTAAAATTAAAATATAAGATGCCTGACATCACATGCTTTATTAAAGTGGCCATAGTCAGATTTATTTTTAATACATTGTTTTGACATACTGTAGCATTCATAACGTAAGCCTCCTCAGTTCATCCAGACCGTTTGGAACAATGGGTCATTCTGATGTCAAGGCTGATTGTGAAGAATGTTAAAGCAGCAACTGTACAGTAAACTCTCAGCCCATAATTACTGTAAGCGATGTTACTCATTTTTACATGAAAAGGTTCTCTAATCATAACGAGGTTTCCGGCGTGTGGAATTCTTAAAGACACGGCAGCAAAAACAGGCCGTTGAATTCTGAGGGTCTGAATGAGGTCGTATAAAACGACAGCAAGTTTTTGACTTCCAGAAACAATTTATTTTCTCTACCATTTCTGAGAGTCCAGCATTGAAAATCTCTCACTGTTCTTTGGACTAATGACGACAGTCAGACTGTAGATGGAAATATCTCTCCCTCTCGCCATATGACAAATTAAAATTCACTCAAGCATTGATTCTCTTATTATAATTGCCTCTAGGGAAATGAGTTTTTTCAAGAGAGAAAAAAAAAGTGAATTGAGTCTTAACCTCATGGATACATTGACAGCGGTTGCTTTGTGGATCTCTCCGCACCTATTAAGTTAGTGTACAATGGAGGTGGAGAACAAATGCATTGATTAGGAAGAGTGAGGTCAACGAACTACAGAGAGAATGTGACATGACCTCAATACTCTTAGATTATGTTTGCTTACATGAGAGGCGTGTGAATGGAATATGTGCTATTATCAGAGTGATTGCCGGCGACCCGCAGCCTGAAGCATTTGCTAAAGACTATGATTGGGGAAGTGTGGGGACGTGTTGTCTGCATCATAGGTTTAAAATGAATCGCAGGAGGAAATAAGGTAATATATAAACTCATTCATTACAGGAGCATACTGTTATCTGATCTGTAAAGTGAGATTATCAGGCTGAAATATTATTACTTTCAGAAACTCACTAGATAGAACCGGTTTTTCATTTTCTCATATTTCTCCAGCATTTAGTGTTCCTGAGTCATAATTGCTTGACTCTCGTTACATAAAGAGAAATTAATTAGCCTGGGCTACTCGGCTATTTAAAGTGAAGGTTATGCTGTCAGACTAATTCTGTGGAACGTATTTATGAATAAAGAACAGTTTTAGAATATCACTTACCACTTTAAAATATGAAGCGATATAATCAAACATTTCTAGGAAAACATGAATAATTCTCCTTTCATGCGGAATTACTGACAGCATTCAGCTCTGTGTGTCCGGATATGATAATGTACAGCCAGACAGTTACTACCACAATATATTGTCAATATATAGTCACAATATATATTCACTATAGATCAGGGCACATTATTTTGAAATAATGACCAGCTGGCTGTGTGTTATCCTGCTGATTATCCCACTTACTGAATATGTAAACAAGTGCACATGAAATATTGATTAGGCGATACACGAGCTGTACTCTACATGGGCTCTTATAGCACAATTTATAAGCGGCCGTGTTTGTGCTGAAGAGATGGTGGTTTCATTTGAAGATCTGAGGAGGGCAGTGATCAGTGAAGACGCAGGTTTTGTTGCTGAGACGCTGTGCACAGACGCAGTGTGTCTAGTGAATCTGCTTTGACAATCACTTTTATCAAATGTATAATGGTGTGACATTGAAACTGTTTAAATGTTTCTGGTTTGAAACAAATAGTCAAAGATAAACAGTTTAAA
Source organism: Botia kubotai (assembly GCA_036877585.1). Lineage (NCBI taxonomy): Eukaryota > Metazoa > Chordata > Actinopteri > Cypriniformes > Botiidae > Botia > Botia kubotai. Next base: position 9,671 of record JAZGTI010015825.1, read on the forward strand.
CATGAACAATTGTTCTCTGAATCATGATGGCATATAATGATGTAATAACACAACTCCCCTTTTTAGGACAATTGCTGTGTGCTTTTAAATGTCTTGTGTGTAGTGTCAGGACCCTTTAAATACTAACTTTCAAAGGCCAGATTACTCTTATAAACATCAGAGAGAGCCAAACATTATCAGATGTAATTATCAAATCAAAGCAGTTTCATTTGAAGTCATCCTAACATAAAAGGCAAATCTAAACACTTTTAATACTGTGTGTATATTAACATAAACAAGATCAGAGAAATTCACTTTTAATCTGTAAATGTCTTTCAAGATGTCTGACTTACACACAAACAGCCTCATCGCCTCAGCTGTCATTTCAAATATGTTTTGAAAATATCACGTACTTTAAAACCTCAGGGCTGCTTAGAGCCTCATTTTTTCTCATATTTGTCTTCATCAAGTTAGCAAGTTATTTGCATAAATAATTGATCCAGTTGAATCAGATGCACATGACAATCTGTGCCTAAACTGTACAAAACTATGTTTGCAAAACCAAGAGAGCTGAATTATGTCCAGAAACTAATAGTGATAAAAATGTATCAGAAATTACCGGCTCTTCTGTCCTCTGAGTGCTTTTGAACTCCAGTTTGCTGTATTGGTCAGAGCAGTGATTTCATCGAATCATTCTGAGGTCCATTCAAACATAATGGACCAGATTTAGCCTGCGGACTGCTAGTGGAGGAGCCCTGGTTTTAAATATGGTGGGATTCTGATGCTTAAGAACTGTCAAACTTGGAGTTGTAGGATCAGAAGATCTGACTTAGACGGGCAAATGTGTGTATGTGCAGTAATACCCTCACCACTGCAGAGGTCATTGTCTGTGATCTTCTCACTGGAGCGGTTTATGACATCAGAAGGAGAGATAGCAGAGTGCTGCACTTTCTCTCTTCACAGGAAAAGGACATTAGCTCGCCCAGAATTCTGTCCGTTGCTCTCCTAAAGTTCTCTGTCACTCGCCGCGTGTGGCCTCTTAAAGTTTCAACCGCCATGACTGTAATCCCAGAAAACCCTTTACTGTAGCAATCCATCTCTCTCTCTCTCTCTCTCTCTCTCTTTCTTCAGTGCTCTACATTGTCCTTCGTCTTTCCTTCATTTGTGTCGTGCTTTTGTACTTGCCCTCATAAATATTCCTTTCTCTCTCACCCTCTCTCTCTCTCTCTCTCTCTCTCGATCATCTCTCCAGAGTGACACGTTAACTTGATCAGCTATCATGAGTGATGTCACAGAGAAGAGATGTGTGTCTCTCTTCTCTTAATGACCTCTGTGACTCACAGTCATCCATCTTCTTGCTGTTTCACTGCCATTTCCACCAGCTCTGTCATCAAAATAACAGCTGTTCCTCCCCAAAGCTGCTCCATCCCTGTGTGGCACATTCTCAGTTCCTCCTGAGCAGCTGTGCTTCCACTGAAGATGTCGGGGTGACTCCTAGTGATCACCCAGCACAATCTGAGCCCCAGGACTCGCCTCCACTGGCTTCCACTTACAGAAACATTATTTTGAGACGTTTTGGGAACATTCAAAATGTCAAATTTTTGTTGTATTAAAGTTATTTCTTTGTTATATCCTATTACTCTTTTAAGACGTTTCACTAGCTACTTAAGAATAGCACGTTTGATATATATGATATATTATATTAGAAACATTTCTACCAATGTCACTGCTAGAATATTTTTGATAACGTTAAGAAAACTCTTAGAGATCATTAGCCAATGTTTTCTAAATGTTCCCTGTTAGCTGGGTCTACTATAGTTTAGATATCCTGCCCCTAAATGCAAGGTAAAAACTGCGGTTGGCCTCTTTACATGTCAATCACACCTATCTAAACAGGTGGGACAAAATTACCTGTAGCAAACTAAATTTTCTTAGGTCAATAGGAAAACCAGGTGTAGGTCAAGGTGCTGGAACCAGTCGATAACCATAAACCACAAGATTTTAGGTTGATTTTTTTCCCCTCATCTGGATCCCCCCACAAGGTGACTTCACACACCAACATAATTCCATGTTGTTCCTGATGGTGTGTTTGTCTAGAAGGCATAGGTATGCTTTCCAATGATAAAACGCTTTTCTGTAATCTTTAAGCTCTTTGTTTAAACATGGATTTGTGTCGCATTTCCATTTGGACTTAACAAATAGAGCCCCAAACAAGCCGGGCCTCCCACCATGCATTTGTAATGCGGTGTTTTCTGGGCCGGATTGTTTGGATTTCTACACACTGGATGTTTACTTACAGAAGTGTTTCAGTCGTGATAGATGGTCCGTGAAAGTGTGATTCCACACTGCGCGCTCGTCTCAAGTTGCATTTCTGAACGCAAACAGCTCCGAATGCTTTTGCCATCTTGAAATTTGACACGCTGCGATTAACATTTAGAAGCTCTACAGCCTTTATCTCCGTCTCTCTTTATGTCCCAAAATATCTCTGCAGTCCACACTTAAAAGGGTGTCAAGTATATCTAATGAATGAGTTCATTAGATATACTTTGCCCTTTCTCCTTTCCTTTCATCTCGTGTCAGAGAAGCAGATGTCTGTATATTTAGCTCTAAAATACCCAGTAAAAGATGAGCCATTATTCTATGCCCCTAAATAAGTAACCTTTTCTTCTCTCCTTAGGGTCAAGCAACACGATGGAAATTTGGATAAAAGCCTCATGTAACAGATGATGCTATAATCCAGCAAGGACACAAGATGACCTCCAGAGACAGAGAAAGCCAAATGAAGAAGGCTGAGGCTGTAAGTATGCATCCTCCAGAAACTCTGAATGTGAAGCTGTAGAGTTCAGGTCACTCAGATCTGTTTAATGTCATGGATGTTGTCGCGTCTGGATGAATGGGACCCCAGGGCTCAACTGGGGAGGCCTGACTCCCATTTTAATGACCTTCACTAGGTGTATGTCTACACAGAGGGGAGAAAGACAGCGGTCTGTGTTTGCATTCTGTTACTGTGTGGGTCAGTCTGGAGGTTAGACTGCTAACACAGTCATAACCTCAAAATCACATCAGATATTTACTATGCTGTGACAAAATGTCCCAAGAAAAGACTTCTGCAACAGTCCAGGACCAGAGTGACGGACCAGTGAGTTTATCAGAAGTGTATGATGTTATTATAGTGATTAGTTTTCCTCAGCACAGAATAACCTTTCTGCGTCTGTTTACATTCACTTCAAACATAGTGACCGTGTTTACATTTGTACCCCCTCATCCATTACGGGTTTATTAGAGGCCAGTAGAGGGGGATGTCTGGCAGTCATATGGGGGACAGACAAGAACATTTATTTTTACCTAAATAAAATATGCTGCATGTCGAGTTATTGAATATGATACTTTTACACACAAATGTACGCACACATAATACCATTTTGAACTAAGAGGACAATTTAATAGTGACCGAATGCAAGTGTTGCATGCAACACACATGCAACACACATGCAATCTGTC